>ML296600.1:0-48460 GCA_005239495.1 Nicotiana undulata
TATATATATATATATATATATATTTATACTTTTAAAAACATACGCCTCTATGGGGCATCATCATCATCATATCGTAGCCGACCGTAATACGCTCGGTAAAAATATACCCGGCCATCATAAGGCTCGGTAGAATCGTACCAGGACATGTGGATCTCGGTAAAATCCAACTGATTGGTGGTTTCATAATAGGTTCGTACCCGACCAACTATAGCGCGACTCGGTAGAGTAGAATAGGTACATATATATAATGTATGCTAGACTCATTGGAATCACATTCTGAACCTATCAGAGTGACGTAAGATAGGTATCCTCCTTACACGTTATTAGGACTTACTCATCATCATGAATCTTATAAGAAACAGAAACTAGCAACAACAATTATAACATAAGAATAAGAGAAGCAACATTAACATCAATCGTTCCATAAGAAGGGAAACAATGTGAGTACTGCTAGCTTCTAAGAGTAGAGTATCTTTGGAAGCTCATTCAATACATTATGTACAATCGGAGTCGTGTAAAAGAAGAAAATGGATAGCCTCACATACCTTGTATATACTGTTCAACCTCAAGCTATGCAAATGTCACAACTCCTTAGTCTATAATAAGAGAAATGATACCATCATTATCGTTTAAGCGTCGTAACTGTTATATATCGACCGCAACCATTTTATAATAAAACGGACAACACCTTCCCTATTTATATGATTTTCCAAAAGTTAAAACAATGACCAAAAGGCCCAAGAAACATCAATAATAATCATATTAATCCTCACAAACCAGTCCACCAACCAACAACATTACTAACAAGTCTTTCGATAGATATCTCACAAGTTCTAGCTTCAACGACTTAACCTCAACTTGGATAATCTTAAATACATATAGAGTAAGAGGTTACATATCTTTAGCAGATAGAAAAACTCCAATTTGACCTTAATTCACCACAAAATGTCCTTCCAATGCTGCCACAAGAACAAGGAAGTGAAACTAGCAATCGATTCGGGTTTTTCGGCACTAGAATCACTTTGGAAGACTTGAAATCGCCTAGGGTTGATATTAAAAATGTGAGAGAGTATTTTATAGAACATAAAACACTTAAAAAAACCTCCCACATCATCTGGAAACACGCAAAAATCAGCAATAACAAGAAGAACAAGAAACTTACTAGTGTCACGGGATTCCCGACACTTGATTTGTGTTATTTGCCCTTTGTTTGGGTCTTGGATCATGAGAGAACCTTGACAGAGAGTTTTTAGGTGTTTAAGGTCTGAAGATAATGAAAAATAATGAGTTAAAATGGGATTAAGGCATCTCATATATATCAATTTATCTCAACCGCCCATGTGGGCCCCATAGAGAGTTGTTTGCACAGTCTCGCGAAAATGCGAATATCTCTCTACTCCGATGTTGTATCGACGAATGGTTTAATGAATTCGAAACTAGACTCATTGATCTCCAATATGGTGGGTAAATAATCCTGTAAATCCAAGTAAATTGGGGAAAGCTTAGTAAACTTTGATCTAAATTTTAAGTAAAATTATGAACGTAAGTTGTGACAACTTTTGTCGACTTTTGTTTCATAACTCGTTTGACTTCAAGACTTATGATACATATAGTATATGATTCAAATACCTTAAAATCACAATTCAAATACCAATAAGTCCTAAAACATCGAGCGTCAAATAACATCAAACAACACTAAAACCGCGAATCGCGCATCGATTCAAGCCTAATGAACTTATGAACTTCTAACTTCTATATTCAAAGCAGAATCAACTTCGATTGAACTCATATTTTGTATACAAGTCATACATGATGCAACAGACCTATTTAAACTTCAAGAAAAAAAATTCGAACTCTGTAACCACAAAGTAAACTCTCGTCAAACTTCTCAACTCTCTAAACTTCTATTTTTTCCAAATTTCACCCTTTCAATCCACAATCACCTATGGACCTCCAAATTAATATCTGGACACACTCCTAAGTGTAAATCACCATACAAAGCTATCGTAATCATCAAAATTCCATTCCGGAGTAGTTTATAAGTCAACATCCGGTCAACCCTTTCAACTTAAGCTTCCAACCTTGGGACTAAGTGTCCCAATTCCTTCCAAAACGTCTCCGGAACCAAACCAACCACCCTGGCAAGTCACGTAGCAAAAATTGAGCATAGAATAAGCAGTAAATGGGGGAACGAGACTACAACACTCAAAACGACTGGCTGGGTCATTACAATAAAGTAATTAACCAATTTTTTAATAGTTAAAATAAATTAATGATATCTAACGAGAATTAAACTTCGAATTTAGCAGAGTGTGAATATAGGAAATGTAATACTAACTACTTCCAGAAATGCGGAGTCACAAGTACATGTGCTACTAAAATATTACATATATGGTCTGAAACAAATACAATTGTTTAAAGTTAGATAAACAGTAGAATATATAAAGAAAGGGACTTCTGGGCTCCGTATGTCGTGCCTCTATACCTCAAGTCTCCAGCTGTGACTGGATTCGAGCAGAAAAACCACTAAACGCCGCTAGGATCAGCACCAGTATCTACACGAGAAGTGCAGAAATGTAGCGTGAGTATAACCAACCCAATGTACTTTGTACGTGTCGAGCCTAACCTGGAGGTAGTGACGAAGCTATGACAAGACACCTACATAAAGCCCTGAACAATATATATATATAAAGCAACAAAATTATAGGTAAAACGATAAAATATTAGCTGCGATGGGACATATTAGCTTGGAAAATTTGGCATACAACTGACTATCCCTCAGAGTCTGGAGGACGACTCGAGATGTTGCTCATGCTCCTCTCGGCTACGGGAGTATATCAATATATAATCCATGAAAACAATAACGAACGAGTCCAAATAGGGCCTGAACACTCGGTTCATTAACTCTATAAAAGCAGCGGGGGCATTTGTCAACCCAAATGACATCACCAAGAACTCATTATGCCTATACCGAGTACGAAAGGCTGTCTTAGGGACATCACACGCCCTAATCCTCAGCTGATGGTAACCAGATCTCAAATATATCTTGGAAAACACTGTGGCACCCTGAAGCAGGTCAAATAGATCATCAATCCTCGGCAAAGGATACTTATTCTTGATAGTAACCTTGTTCAACTGCCGGTAGTCAATACACATCCTCATTGAGCCATCTTTCTTCTTGACAAACAACACTGGGGAACCCCAAAGAGAAACACTAGGCCTAATGAAGACTTTATCGAACAAATCCTGCAACTGATCCTTCAACTCATTCAACTCTGGCGGGGCCATACGATACAGCAGAGTAGAAAAAGGATGAGTGCCCGGAGCCAACTCAATGCAAAAATCAATATCCCTGTCGGCTGGCATACCCGGCAGGTCAGCAAGGAATACCTCTGGAGACTAACGAACCACGGGCACAGACTCCATAGAAGGAACCTCGGCACTAAAATCACGAACATAGGCCAAATAGGCCAAACAACCGTTCTCGACCATGCGCCGAGCCTTCATATATGAAATAACTCTACCGGAAGAATGACTAGGAGTCCCTCACCACTCCAAGCGAGGTACTCCTGGCAAGGCCAGGGTTACTGTCTTGGCATGACAGTCTAGAATAGCATGATAGGCGGATAAATAATCCATCCCCAATAAAACATCAAAGTCAACCATATCAAGGAGCAAAAGATCTACCTGAGTCTCCAGACCACCAATAGCCACTAAGCATGAACGGTAGACTCGATCTACCACAATAGAATAACCCACCGGTGTATACACATATACATAAGTACTTAGGGAATCACGGGGCATACTCAGGTAAGGGGCAAAATATGAAGACACATAGGAGAATGTAGACCCCAGATCAAATAAAACCGAAGCATCTCGGCTGCAAACTGAAACCGTACTTGTAATAACTGCATCAGAGGCCTCAACCTCAGGCCTGACAGGAATAGCATAGTATCGGGCGGAGCCCCTCCAACCTGAACATCTCTGGGTCGACCTACTGCGGGCTGACCTCTACCTCTCGTGCGTGTCCTCCACCTCTATGAGTCTGACCTCTGCCTCTGGCACCACGACCACCACCCCTAGCTGGCTGAGGGTGCGGGGGTGCACCTGATGCGGGAACCATGGCACGGTAACCGTGATACTGAGGACCACCAAAACCTCGGGGTCAAAACCTAGAAATATGCCCCGTACCACCGCAAGTGAAGTAAGACCTCAGCTGCTGAGAATACTGACCCTGGAACTGTCCCTAACAACCCGAATGACCACCCTGAAAGCTTTGAATCAGCGGTGCACTGATGGGAGCTGATGGTGCACAGCGGGATACCTGAAGTGCCGACTGGTAAGGCCTAGGAGGATGCCCTCTGCCAAAGAAATCTCTGCCTCCGGATGAGGCACCACTGAACCGGCCGAAATGACGAGGTCTTTTGTCAGACCCCTTACCACCGCCTTGTGATAAGACCATCTTAATACGCCTGGCCACATCGGCCGCATCCTGAAAAGAGATATCAGTACCTGTCTCCCTGGCCATCTGAAGTCTGATAAGCTGAGCTAGACCCTCGATAAACCTCCTCACCCTCTCACGATCACTGGGGAGTATCATGATAGCATGTCGGGCCAGAGTGATGAACCTGGTCTCATACTGTGTAACAGTCATAGATCCCTGCTGAAGACGCTCAAACTGCCTCCGAAGATCCTCCCTCTGAGTAACTAGAAGAAACTTTCCCAAGAATAACTTGGAGAACTGAGCCCAACACAAAGGTGCAGACCCAGCTGGCCTGGTCAAGCAATAATCTCTCCTCCAAGTCTTGGCGGTACCAGAAAGACAAAAAGTAGCAAAATCGACCCCATTGGTCTCCACAATGCCCATGTTCCGATGAACCTCAAAACAACTGTCCAAGTAATCTTGGGGATCCTTTGATGGTGCACCAATAAAGGTAGTAGGGAATAACTTGGTGAACCGATCCAATCTCCATAGGGCATCAGCAGACATGGCTGCTCCCTCGACTGCTGGTGCTACAATACCCGGCTGAGCTACTCCAACTGTCTGAAGTGCCGGAGTATGGAACTGAGGAGCTAGCTGCTCTAGTGTGCGAGTAGCAGGAGTCTAGGGCCCTCCCCCAGCTTGAGAGACGGCTGGTGCAGTAGGAAGAAGACCGAACTGAGCCATGCTCTCCATAAGTCCCACTAAGCGGACAAGTGCGTCCTGAAGAACCGGGGTGGCAATGAACCCCTCTGGGACCTGAGCTGGTCCAACTGGAACCGTCTGAGCAGGAACCTCAACGGCAAAGTCTACCTGTGGGTCCTCTACTGGGGCTGCTACTCTGGGCTGGGCCCTGCCCCTGCCTCGGCCTCTAGCACGGCCTCGTCCTCGACCCCTCGTAGAAGCTGCAACAGGAGGATCGGGCTGCTGATCGGTAGATGAGGAAGCACGCGTTCTCGCCATCTGCGAGATAATAGAATAGAAACTCAATTAGCATTTAGAATTCAAATCGCACGATAGAGAAGAAGAAAACGTGAAATTATTCCTAACTTTGCAGCCTCTGGGGGATAAGTACAGACGTCTCTGTACCGATCCCTCAGACTCTACCAAGTTTGTCCGTGAATTGTGAGACCTAAGCAACCTAGTGCTCTGATACCAACTTGTCACGACCCGAAATCCCACCTTTAGGTCGTGATGGCGTCTAACGTTGATCTCGCTAGACAAGCCAACGTTTTTTGTTAAATTTACTATTTTCTTTATTTTCGGCTCTTAAAAGTACGACAATAACATGAATATATTAATAAGAATGCGGAAGTTAATAATTCATCAACTTAATATAATAAATGTTACGAAATATCCGTACATAAATTCCCAGAACTGGTTTCACAATTTCACGGATAGTCTAAGATTTGCTAAAAACATGAGTCTGAAATAAAGAAGTGTAGCTGTCTAGAATACAAGATAAGACAGAAGGAAAGAAATAGATGGTCACGCCAAGGCCTGCAGACGCCTGCAGGACTACCTCGGTGTCGCCGTGGACTGAAGGACACTCCCTCGCTCAATGTCCACTGGGTCCGGCGCTGTAATCTGCACAACCTAAAGAAGTGCAGGTGTAGCATCAGTACCACCGACCCCATGTACTGAGTAAGTGCCGAGCCTAACCTCGGCGAAGTGGTGACGAGGCTAGGACACAACAACGAATAACACTTGTGTAATTCAATAATATAACAGGAAATAAACAAGTAAATACAACAATGGGGGATAACATGCTGGGGATGAAGGGCAACAACTATCTGAAACAACAGAACAAGATAACAATTGAAATGTAAAAATAACAGCAGGAAGTACAACTCTGAACAAGTAAATAAACAGAATCGGCACGGCATGTCCCCTCGTGCTATAACCTCACAATCACTCGGCATGGAATGTCCCTTCGTTCATAAATAATAACCACTCGACACAGAATGTCCCCTCGTGCATAACCTCACAATCACTCGGCACGGAATGTCCCCTCGTGCATAAATAATAATCACTCAGCACGGAATATCCCCTCGTGCATAAAAAATAAACGATCACTCGGCACGGAATGTCCCCTCGTGCATAACCTCACAATCACTCGGCACGGAATGTCCCCTCGTGCATAAATAATAATCACTCAGCACGGAATATCCCCTCGTGCATAAAAAATAAACGATCACTCGGCACGGAATGTCCCCTCGTGCATAACCTCACAATCACTCGGCACGGAATGTCCCCTCGTGCATAAATAATAATCACTCAGCACGGAATATCCCCTCGTGCATAAAAAATAAACGATCACTCGGCACGGAATGTCCCCTCGTGCATAACCTCACAATCACTCGGCACGGAATGTCCCCTCGTGCATAAATAATAATCACTCAGCACGGAATATCCCCTCGTGCATAAAAAATAAACGATCACTCGGCACGGAATGTCCCCTCGTGCATAACCTCACAATCACTCGGCACGGAATGTCCCCTCGTGCATAAATAATAATCACTCAGCACGGAATATCCCCTCGTGCATAAAAAATAAACGATCACTCGGCACGGAATGTCCCCTCGTGCATAACCTCACAATCACTCGGCACGGAATGTCCCCTCGTGCATAAATAATAATCACTCAGCACGGAATATCCCCTCGTGCATAAAAAATAAACGATCACTCGGCACGGAATGTCCCCTCGTGCATAACCTCACAATCACTCGGCACGGAATGTCCCCTCGTGCATAAATAATAATCACTCAGCACGGAATATCCCCTCGTGCATAAAAAATAAACGATCACTCGGCACGGAATGTCCCCTCGTGCATAACCTCACAATCACTCGGCACGGAATGTCCCCTCGTGCATAAATAATAATCACTCAGCACGGAATATCCCCTCGTGCATAAAAAATAAACGATCACTCGGCACGGAATGTCCCCTCGTGCATAACCTCACAATCACTCGGCACGGAATGTCCCCTCGTGCATAACCCATGTAAAAGCAACAATTGATAGGAAAGACAATAAAAAGAAACCTCAAACGTACATAAATAATCAACAAGTATTCTACCGTCCCGGCAAGGGACCCAGCTATAACCAATCTCACTCAGAGGTATAATTTTAACAAATGATCCTCAACCGGGCGAATAATCAATAACAATCTACATCATGAAATGCCCTCAATGTATCACTTCCAGAACAACAATTAATTTGTTACACAGAGAATATCAAAGAACACTATATAAATCATCAAGTTCGACTCACGGGTATGCTCGACCACAACATATAGGTACCCGTCGCCTCACCTATACGTTGGACATGGATTAATAAATAGCAAATAAGACTCTATACCTATTCCCTCAAGATAAGGTTAGGCCAAACACTTACCTCGGCTCTAAGAATGCAAAACAAGCATCTAGCACCGTTTTTCCTCTCGAATCCGACTCCAAAACAATCGTATCTAGACACAATCGACTCAATAACATCAATAATTACTCAAAAATTCAATTCCAAAGCCTAATTATAGATTTTCCAACATTTTTCCAAAAGTTCCAAAATTCGACCCCGAGCCCGGTTGGTCAAAACACGAGGTTCAGACCAAAACCCGATCACCCATTCCCCCACGAGCCAGAATATACAATTTATTTAGAAATCCGACCCCAAAACGAGGTCAAATTCCAAAAAATTCAAAAAGTCCTAACTCTACCCAAAATCCCAATTTCTACCCTTTAATTTCATGATTTTAGGCCTAGGATCTATTATTGTTGATGAAAATGGAAGAAAATGGAGCTAAGATCACTTACCTATGAAGCTATGGTGGAAGAGGTGCTCCAAAATCGTCTAAGAGGGTTAGGGAAGATGAAGTTTTGAGAAAAATGGGTTAAGTCCCGAAACTATTCTGTTTTTTTTTTGGGAGATTAAAATGACTGGGCGAAATAAGGCAGCACGTTCGTGGTCCCAGCTCCGCGTCCGCACAGGGTTATCAGATGGTGCCTATGCGTTCGCGAGCTAAACGCGGCGTTCGCACAGGGTAATTACTACCCAGCCCCAAGGCCTACGCAAACACTGTGCGTTTGCACCATAACCTCCCGCGTTCGCACAGTAACCCCCAATGGACCCTCCGCGATCGAAGCCAGCTTGGTGCGTTCGCACTGAACAACCCCTCCCCCTCCCATGACTGTGTTGTGCGTCCGCATAGCACAAGGTCCAGACACTAGAAGACAGCCTAAACCACCAGAATTTTCTTACTTTTTGCACCCCGACACCTACCCGAAACTCACCCCAGCCCTCGGGACTCAAAACCAAATATACTCACGACTTCAAAAACATCTTACGGACTTATTCGAGTAATTAAACCACCAAAATAACATCATAAACATCAAATTAAACCTCAAAATCCATAGAAAATTCACAAAACTTCATAACCTTCAAATTATCCATTTTTAGTCCGAATCACGTCAGACTGAGTGTGTTTCTTACCAAATTTCACAGGTAACTCATATAACACATATTGAACCTGTTCCGGGCTCTGGAACCATAACACGGTCCCGGTAACACAGGTTTCACATTAAATCTCATTTTCAAAAGCCTTTATACTTTTCAGAAAATAATTTTCTTTAAAAATTCATTTCTCGGACTTCGATTCCGGGCATACGCCCAAGTCCCATATTTTTCTACGGATCTTCCGGGACCGTCAAATCACGGGTCTAGGTCCGTTTACCAAAAATGTTTACCAAAGTCAACTTTGTTCAAATAATTATTGTAAATTCATCTTTTTATCAATTTTCCACATAAAGGCTTCCCGGCTACGCGTCCGGGCTACGCACGCATATCAAGGTAAGATAAACGGAGGCTTTCAAGGCCTCGGAACACAAATTTAGTGAAAATTACACGGAATGACCTTTTGGGTCATCACACGTAGCAAATAAACTAACAATTCATAATCACTCAAGTCAAGGTTAACCACGACATTTACCTCACTCCGCAGCCAAATCAATGCTCAAACACGACTTTTCCTCTAGAATTAGCTTCCAAACCAATCAAATCTATGAAGTTGGGATGAAAATCTCTTCAAAATCGCCTCCAGGTCGATTTGAAACTTCAAAATGGTGAAACAATGAGAAGAATCCCGATTTTTGAAACTTTAAATCACCGGGTGTCAGGTGTTCTTCGCGTTAGCGAGACACCTGACATGATCGTGAAGAACTAGTGGCCAGAAGTCCTTCGCGTTCTCGGGAAACACTTCACGTTTGCGAAGGGTTGCTCCCCCTGCTTCGCGTTCGCGAACCAACGCCCAAGTTCGTGTAGGGTAACCACCTGCCTCCCTCAGAATCCCCTTAAACCTTCATGTTCGTGTGTGAACATCGTGTTTGCGAAGGGTAAGCCCTCGGCTGCTTCGCGTTCACGACCGGTTCTTCGTGTTTGTGTAGAAGAACTCCACCTCTGTCCCAGTTTTCCCTTCGCGATCGCAATAGAGGCTTTATGATCACGAAGCAAATTTCACCAGACATCAACAACAGTCAAAAGCCAGAATTATTTTCTAAGTTAAAATGGTTCGTAGCTTATCCGTAACTCACCCGAGCCCCTAAAGGTCCAAATCAAACATGAACACAAGTGTAACTCACTCGCGTGATCCAAATACCAAAATAATACCTAGAACTACAAATCGGACATCAAAATGCAGTAAATTTTCAAAGAAACTCAAGAACATTCAAATTCACAACCGAGCGTTCGAATACTATCAAATCAACTCCGTTTTGCACCAAATCTTGCAGACAAGTTTTAAATAGTAAAATATACCTATAGAAAGTCCCAAAAGTGAAATCCGAACCTGCTAGCCATAAAGTCAACCTACGGTCATGTTACATCCCGCATTTCGTACGTTAAAATTTCGTCGTAAGTTAATCGACGTAGACTCGCGAATGAAATTATTTTTGAGGTTATAAGCATTATGATTTTTGTAACAAGTGATAAGTAAGTGTTATAAAGGTTAGAGGGTTAACAAATCGAAGAAATTGAGTATCACCGAAGTTTGTCATTTTGTGATAAAATACGATCGAAGCTATAATACCCCGTATTTATGGATTAGTGCTATACAATATACCACACGACCATGATAGTAAAGTATATTATAGTAAGATATATAGAGTGTATTATAAGTGAGTAGTGTTTTAAGTAATTTTAGATAATTCTTAATTATGTAGATAACTGGATAATTAATGATTTTAGTGGGAGATTAATTAAAAGATTGAGTGGCAGCCCCCCCCCCCCCCCCCCCCCCCCCTTACCATTCCAAATAATGTGTGACTAATATGTGACATCTATGCCCCACATGTCACAATATCTCAAAATGGTGGCTAGTGAGGTGGACCCCACTATCCACTCATTCGCTTTTTGGATGGATACATTTATGAAATATATATCACAAGCAAGATTAGAAACGACCCTTGTTTGATGGATACATTTATGATATATATTCATTTAGCAAGAAAATACATTTGTTTGAGAGTAGAAACGATCCTTGAGAAATTTGAGCTACAAAGGTAGATATATCTCCTTGCATTAGAACAAACCGTGAACATAGATGTGTATTTCCATATCGGTTTTCTCAAGATTGAGGAGATTGTTCACATATACAAGTAGGAAGTTGACATTAAAGGTATGTTAAAAAAATACCTTCTTTCCTTTTTGGCATGATCTAAGTAACGATACGTAAACGTTGTCACACCTCCTTTTTCCACTACCCGGTAAGGGTGGGATAAAGAAGTTTTTCCAACTAAAGTGACATTGTCACGATCCAAATTTCCCTCCGCAGGGTTTCGTGACGGCACCTAGTCTCTACGACTAGGTAAGCCTAAGATGTGCGGAAATCATAATGTAAAAACAACACAATAATAGAGGATAAAGCAAAAACAATACTATAAAACTGTGCCGCTCGGCATTTACAGCTTTACTCTGCCCAAAACCCGGAATATCAACAACGTACAAGTTGTATACTATAGTTCTATACAACGAAATTGGAAAGTATTTATGTCTAAGTACTATGACTATACTAGGATAAGGAAAGGGACTCGGAAGGTTCTGCGGACGCGGCAGAAATACCTCACGGTCTGCAAAAGCTGCTGTTGCTCCTAACCTCGGTACTGCGTACTGGTACCTGGATCTGCACATGGGGAAACATGCGCAGAAGGGCGTGAGTACTCCACATTCGGTACTCAGTAAGTGCCAAGCCTAGCCCCAGTCAAGTAGTGACGAGATCAGCTTGAGGCTCTACTGAGGTTGCAAATAGAACAGTTATAATTTAACAGTTGCAAATAAATGGAAATAATTAACAGAAATTTAAAATAAAGCTAGAAAGAATAATGTAAAGTAGCCCTCAACTCAGCACAACATATAACTTAATAGATAATCGTGCAATGCAATACAGGGGGAATGCTCCCCGGTCTCAGCTCGTAGCCCCAACGTAAATATGCAATGCAGTATAAGGGGAAAGCTCCTGGATCTCGGTCCGTAGTCCCAATTTAAATATGCTATACAGTACATGGGGAAAGCTCCCGGATCTCGGTCCGTAGTCCCAATTTAAATATTCTATGCAGTACAGGGGGAAAGCTCCCGGATCTCGGTCTGTAGTCCCAATTTAAATATGCTATGCAAGATGTATAACGAATGCACCGTAATTCAATAGTTTATGAAAACAGTAGGCAATATAGAGTAAAACACTTCATCAAGGTTCAAATAGTAGTAGTGAGTGAAAAATCAGGTAAAATCGGTTGACGTGTTTAAATCTTAAGTTTCTACTCAGTTTAAAACGATCACAATAATAATAGAATGGAAAATGAGGTATGACATAGAAAGAACGAAGGAAATCTAGTAAAAAAAAAACCATGCACGCACCCGTCACCTCACGTACACGGGGTTTTTATAGTGAAAAATCAGTTAAAATGCCTAAGGAAAACATCCCCAACACAGAGTTAGGCAAGCCACTTACCTCGACTGCGTAAATCAACTCTGTACCACTCTCTTGCCATGAGTATCCAACTCCTGGTGGCCCAAATTTATTCAATTCGATTGCATATTGTAAATATCATTTCAAGAAATCAAAGTAACTAATTAATTCGAAGCTAATACGCGAAATTAGGAATTTTGACCAAAATGCCCCTCGGGCCCACGTCTCGGAATCGGGTAACATTTACATTTCCCGAACCCTCATTCCCCCACGAGTCTAACCATATAGGAATCTCTCAAATCGGAGGTCAAATACCCAATCAAAAACCCAAAATTTGATCTAAGAAGTTTCTTCATTTTCCCTAAGTTTTAACTCCAAATCTCGAATTTAAGGGTGGAATTTAAGATTAGGAACATGGAAATTAACCTATGGTGCTTAGAAGTCACTTACCTTGAACGCCCAAGTGAAAAGACCTTCAAATATTGCCTCTCCCGAGCTCCCACAACTCAAAAATGGTGAAATAACTTAACCCTCGGATTTTTGGAATATGAACAGGGATTTCCGCACTTGCGGTCCCTTTCACCGCACCTGCAGAAAAGGCATCGCAAGTACGGGTTTCGCTTAAGCTAGACAGAGGTCGCACCTGCGGGATTTTTGTCGCTGGTGCGGCTCCGCACCTGCGGAAATCCAATCGCACCTGTGGAGACTGGGAAGGCCTGGCCCAACCTCGCACCTGCGGCTTGGGGGCTGCTCCTGCGAGCTCGCACCTGCGGGAATTTCATTGCAGGTGCGGAAACCCCAGAAGAAGATTTGGTTCACCTGAGTTCCAAGTCCAAAATTCCTCTGTTAAGCATCCGGAACAACACCGAGGCCCCCGGGACCTCAACCAAAACCACCAGCTGACCCCAATTCCTCATCCGAACTTAGTCGAGCCTTAAAATTACGTCCCATAACATCAATATACCCAAAAGTGCATAGATTCAGGCCTAAGAACTCAGGAATGTTCAAGAATTCACCTCCGACGCCGGAGCACATCTAAATTCATCCGAAGGACCTCAAATTTTGCACACAGGTCATAAATGACATTTCGGACCTGCTGTCGCTTTCGGAATTCCATTCTGAGTCAGATATCAAAATCTCACCTATCGGCCGAAATCGCCGAAATTCTAACTTTCGCCAGTTCAAGCCTAAATCTACGCCTGTCTTCAAAAACACATTCCGAACATGCTCCCAACCCCGAAATCACTCAACTGAGCTAACGGAGTCGACGAATTTCCATTCTGGATCAGTCTTCACACAACTCCCGCTCCGGTCTAATTTCTAAGGTCAAAGCTCACCTTAAAGGACTATATGTCCGAAAACACTCCAATTTTCATCACTCGACGCTCTGACTCGATCCATTAACATAATAAGACTTGGGAGAAGCAGCTATTAGGGGTTTGGGGCGCTAACTCTCAAAACTACCGACCAGGTCGTTACATTCTCCCCCTTTTAAGAAAATCCTTCGTCCTCGAACAAGTAGAGAAACATACCTGAAGCTGTGAATAGATGAGGGTACAGGCTCCCCATGTCCTGCTCGGTCTCCCAAGTCGCCTCGTCGATCGGATGACCTCTCCACTTCACCTTGACTGAAGCAATATCCTTCGATCTGAGCTTTCTAACCTGCCTGTCCAAAATGGCCACAGGCTCCTCAACATATGATAGATCCTTGTCCAACTGAACTGAGCTGAAATCCAAAACATGAGTCGGGTCACCGTGATACTTCGGAAGCATAGACACGTGGAATACCGGATGAACACCTGCTAGGTTGGGAAGCAATGCCAACTCATAAGCAACCTCCACAACTGGTCGTAGTACCTCAAAAGGGCCAATGAACCTCGGACTCAGCTTACCCTTCTTCCCAAATCTCATGACGCCCTTCATCGGCGACACCAGAAGCAAAACCCGATCACCAGCCATGAATGACAAATCACAAACTCTCCGGTCTGCATAACTCTTCTGCATGAACTGGGCTGTGCGAAGTCTATCCTGAATCACCTTCACCTTGTCCAAGGCATCTTGAACCAAATATGTACCCAACAATCAGGCCTTGCCCAGCTCGAACCATCCAACTGGAGACCTGCACCGCCTACCATATAAAGCCTCAAATGGCGCCATCTGAATGCTGGACTGATAGCTGTTATTATAAGCAAACTCTGCAAGGGGAAAGTACTGATCCCATGATCCTCCAAAATCCATCACACAAGCACGGAGCATATCCTCCAAAATCTGAATAGTGCGCTCGGACTGTCTGTCCGTCTGGGGGTGGAATGTTGTACTGAGATCAATCTGGGTACCCCACTATGCAAGGCTCTCCAAAAATGCGAGGTGAATTGAGGACCTCGGTCTGAAATAATAGATACTGGCACACCGTGCAACCGGACTATCTACCGCACGTAGATATGGGCCAACCTCTCAGAAGAGTATGTAGCCAATACTGGAATGAAATGGGCTGACTTGGTCAACCGGTCCACAATCACCCAAATAACATCATACTTCCTCAGAGTCCGAGGAAGTCCAACCACAAAACCCATGGTGATCCGCTCCTACTTCCACTCTGGAAGCCTCATCTGCTGAAGTAATCCTCCCGGTCTCTGATGCTCACACTTGACCTGCTGACAATTGAGGCATCTGGCTACGAACTCCACTATATCCTTTTTCATCCTCCACCACTAGTACTGCTGTCTCAGATCCTGGTACATCTTCGCGGTACCGGGATAGATGGAGTACCGCGAGCTATGGGCCTTCTCAAGAATCAACTCCCGAAGTCCATCTACATCAGGTATACAAATACGGTCCTGCAGTCTCAACACACCATCATCAGCTATGGTCATATCCCTGACACCATCCCGCTGAACTCTATCCCAGAGGACCCGAAGGTCAGGGTCATCATACTGGCTCTACCGAATGCGATCATAAAGAGAATATCAAGCAACAACACACACAAATACCCGGTGAGGCTCAGAAAGGTCCAATCTCACGAACTGACTGGCTAAATACTGAACATCCAAGGCTAAGGGCCTTTCAGCTGCACGAAGATATGCGAAACTACCCAAACTCTCCGCCCGGCGACTCAGGGCGTCGGCCACCACATTGGCCTTCCCCGGGTGGTATAATATAGTGATGTCATAGTCCTTGAGTAGCTCCATCCACCTCCTCTGACGCAAATTGAGATCCTTCTGCTTAAAATGTGTTGTAAACTCCGGTGATCCGTATATATCTCACAGGGAACACCGTATATATAATGACGCCAGATCTTCAGGGCGTGAACAATCGCTGCCAACTCAAGATCATGCACAGGGTAGTTTCTCTCATGCACCTTCAAAGGTCTGGACGCGTAGGCAATCACCCTACCGTCCTGCATCAACACCGCCCCCAAGCCAATCCTCGAAGCATCACAATAAATAGTATATGACCCCGAACCGGTAGGTAGTACTATTACTGGAGCTGTAGTCAGGGTTGTCTTGAGCTTTTGAAAGCTCTCCTCACACTCTTCAGTCCAAATAAAAGGTGCGACCTTTTGGGTCATCAAGTCATGGGTGCTGAAATGGATGAAAAACGCTCCACGAAACGGCGATAATACCCTGCCAAACCAAGGAAACTACGGATCTCAGTAGCTGAAGACGGTCTGGGCCAACTCTGCACTGCCTCTACCTTCTTCGGATCTACCTTGATCCCATACGAAGATACCACATGGCCTAAGAATGCCACAGAGTCAAGCCAAAATTCACACTTAGAGAATTTGGCATACATCTTCTTCTCTCTCAAGGTCTGAAGCACGATCCTCAAATGCTGCTCATAGTCCTCCCGTGACCGAGAATATACCAGAATGTCGTCAATGAATACAATGATGATAGTATCAATATGAGGCCAAAATACACTGTGAATCAGGTGCATGAAAGCTGCTGGGGCATTGGTCAGCCCGAATGACATAACAAGGAACTCGTAGTGACCATATCTAGTCTTGAAAGCAGTCTTCGGGATGTCTGACTCCCGAATCTTCAACTGATGATAACCCGAATGAAGATCAATCTTGGAGAATACCCTGGCACCCTGGAGCTGATCAAACAAGTCATCAATGCGGGGCAATGGGTACCTATTCATCACTGTCACCTTATTCAACTGTCTGTAGTCAATACACATTCGCATCGTCCCATCCTTCTTTTTCACAAATAGCACTGGGGCACCCCAAAGCGATACACTGGGCCTGATGAACCCCTTATCAAGCAATTCCTGTAACTGTTCCTTCAACTCCTTCAACTCAGGAGGAGCCATGCGATAGGGAGGAATGGAAATAGGCTGAGTGTCAAGAAATAAATCAATGCTAAAGTCAATGTCTCTGTCGGGCGGCATACCCGGCAGGTCAGCTGGAAAAACATCGGGATAATCCCTCACAAATAGGACTGAATCAACTGTAGGGTATCGGCACTAACATCTCCTACATAGGCCAAATAAGCATTACACCCCTTTGCAACCATCCGCTGAGCCTTAAGAAAAGAAATGACTCGACGATGAGTATACTCTAGTGAACCCCTCCGTTCTAACCTCAGAAATCCTGTCTTAGCCAGCGTCACAGTTTTGGCGTGACAATCAAGAATAGCATAGTGGGGCGACAACCATTCCATGCCCAAAATAACATCGAAATCTACCATACTGAGTAATAATAAATCAGCCCTGGTCTCAAAACCACTAATAACAATCAAACACGACCGATATACGCGGTCCACAAAAAGAGAATCTCCCACAAGAGTAGAAACGTAAACGGGGGAACTCAAAGAATCCCGAGATATCCCCATATGCGAGGCAAAATAAGAAGACACATATGAATGTGTGGAACCTGGATCAAATAATACAGATGCGTCCCTATGACAAATGGGGACAATACCTGTGATGACTGAATCTGAAGCAATGGCCTCGGACCTGGCTGGAAGGGCATAATATCTGCCCTGGCCTCCCCCTCTAGGGCGACCTCGACCTCCCCGACCTCCACCGCGAGCTGCCTGAGATGGTGGGGTGGCAGCTGGGGCTGGAAGAACAGCTGCAGAACCTGGTGGAAGGCGTGGAACCTGATAAGTCTGAGGTGGTGCACCCCTCCTAGCTCTGGGGCAATCTCTGATCCCATGACAAGGGTCACCACACTCGAAGCAACCCCTCGGAGGTCGTGACGGCTACTGCTGACTCTGAGTTGGCCTGCTGGACTAACCAGTGATATCACCTCGAGCCGAAGGCACCTAGGATACTGGTGGTGCATAATAAGGCTCTTGAGGTCTAGGAGGAGCTGGAATACCACTGGCTGCTGGGAGAGCTGAATGAACGGGGCGACTCACAAAACCCCTACCAAAGCGTGTTGCAGGTGTTCGAACTCCTGAAAAGTGACCAGTCTCGCGAGACCTCTTGGCCTCTCTCTCCTCCCTGTCCCGGGCTAGCATAGTCTCAATCCTCCGGGCAATACTCACGACCTACTGGTAAGCAATATCTGTCTCTAGCTCTCTGTCCATGCTGGTCCGAATACTGGGGTGGAGTCCCTCAATAAAGCGTCGAACCCTCTCTCTGACGGTGGCAACCAAAGCTGGTGCATGACGAGCCAAATCGCTGTAACGGACCGCGTACTCCGACACAATCATAGTACCCAGACATAACTGCTCAAACTCTACATGCCAAGCATCCCTGAGGCTCTGAGGGACAAACTCAAGTAGGAACATCTCTGAGAACTGAGCCCAAGTAAGTGAAGCTGCCTCGTCCGGACTACTCAACTCAAAAGCACGCCACCACTAATAAGCTGCTCCCCTCAGCTGGAAAGAAGTGAATGAGACCCCACTCGTCTCCACGATACCCATAATGCGGAGAATGCGATGACACCCCTTAAGAAAACCTAGAGCGTCATCTGAAGCTAATCCGCTGAACTCAGGTGGGTGGTACTTCTTGTACCTCTCAAGACAGAGCTGCTCAGCCTCCGATGCCGTTGCTCTGGCCTCATGCTGAAATGGAGCTGCTGGAGGCATAGGGATATACTCTGGAACCTGCCCCATATGAACCCTCTACTCAGGAGTACGGGCTGTAGGAGTCTGTGTTCCTCCCCCAGCCTGTGATGTAGCTGGGGCTATCGGGAGTAGTCCCGCCTGAGACAGAGTACTGAAAGCACTCATGAACTGGGCCAAAGTCTCCTGGAGGGCTGGAGTGATAGTAGGGACCTCCGGTGCCCCTCCATCAGCAGCTGCTGTGGGATCCCCTGCCACTGCTCTAGCCGGCGCTCGGGCTGCACCGCGTGCTCGTCACCTGCCCCGACCCCTGCCTCTAGTGGCTCTGCTAGGGGATCAGGTGCCTGATCATCAGTACATCCGGTGCAAGTGCGAACAATCTGTAAGCAAGAATAGAATAGAGTTTAAGAACCTTTTGGGTAGTAGTAATCAACACAAGATGGGATTCCAAGAAGTATGATCTTTCTTAAAAGTTACATAGCCTCTCGAAGATAAGTACGGACGTCTCCGCACCGATCCGCGAGACTCTAATAAACCGTCTTGTGATGTTGTGACTCCTATAGACCTAGACGCTCTGATACCAACTTGTCACGACCCAAATTTCCCTCCGCAGGGTTTCGTGATGGCACCTAGTCTCTACGACTAGGTAAGCCTAAGATGTGCGGAAATCAAAATGTAAAAACAACACAATAATAGAGGATAAAGCAAAAACAATACTATTAAACTGTGCCGCTCGGCATTTACAGCTTTACTCTGCCCAAAACCCGGAATATCAACAACGTCACAAACTGTATACTATAGTTCTATACAACGAAATTGGAAAGTATTTATGTCTATGTACTATGACTATACTAGGATAAGGAATGGAACTCGGAAGGTTCTGGGGACGCGGCAGAAATACCTCACAGTCTCCAAAAGCTGCTGCTGCTCCTAACCTCGGTACTGCGTACTGGTACCTGGATCTGCACATGGGGAAACATGCGTAGAAGGGCGTGAGTACTCCACATTCAGTACTCAGTAAGTGCCAAGACTAACCCCAATCAAGTAGAGACGAGGTCAGATTGAGGCTCTACTGAGGTTACAAATAGAACAGTTATAATTTAACAAATGCAAATAAATGGAAATAATTAACGGAAATTTAAAATAAAGCTAGAAGGAATAATGTAAAGTAGCCCTCAACTCAGCACATCATATAACTTAATAGATAATCGTACAATGAAATACAGGGGGAATGCTCCCGGGTCTCAGCCCGTAGCCCCAACGTAAATATGCAATGCAGTACAAGGGGAAAGCTCTCGTATCTCGGTCCGTAGTCCCAATTTAAATATGCTATGCAGTACATGGGGAAAGCTCCCGGATCTCGGTCCGTAGTCCCAATTTAAATATGCTATGCAGTACATGGGGAAAGCTCCCGGATCTCGGTCCGTAGTCCCAATTTAAATATTCCATGCAGTATAGGGGGAAAGCTCCTGGATCTCGGTCCGTAGTCCCAATTTAAATATGCTATGCAAGATGTATAACATATGCAACTAATTCAATAGTTTATGAAAACAGTAGGCAATATAGAGTAAAACACTTCATCAAGGTTCAAATAGTAGTAGTGAGTGAAAAATAAGGTAAAATTGGTTGACGTGTTTAAATCTTAAGTTGCTACTCAGTTTAAAACGATCACAACAATAATAGAATGGAAAATGAGGTATGACATAGAAAGAACGAAGGAAATCCAGTAAAATAACCCATGCACGCACCCGTCACCTCACGTACATAGGGATTTTATAGTGAAAAATCAGTTAAAATGCCTAAGGGAAACATCCCCAACACAGAGTTAGGCAAGCCACTTACCTCGACTGCGTAAATCAACTCTGTACCACTCTCTTGCCAGAAGTATCCAACTCCAGGTGGCTCAAATCTACTCAATTCGATTGCATATTGTAAATATCATTTCAAGAAATCAAAGTAACTAATTAATTCGAAGCTAATACGCGAAATTAGGAATTTTGAACAAAACGCCCCTCGGGCCCACGTCTCGGAATCGGGTAACATTTAAATTTCCCGAACCCACATTCCCCCACGAGCCTAACCATATAAGAATCTCTCAAATCGGAGGTCAAATGCCCAATCAAAAACCCAAAATTTGATCTAAGAAGTTTCTTCATTTCCCCCAAGTTTTAACTCCAAATCTCGAATTTAAGGGTGGAATTTAAGATTAGGAGCATGGAAATTAACCTATGGTGCTTATAAGTCACTTACCTTGAATACCCAAGTGGAAAGTCCCTCAAAAATTGCCTCTCCCGAGCTCCCACAACTCAAATATGGTGAAATAACATAACCCTAGGATTTTTGGAATATGAAAAGGGATTTCCGCACCTGCGGTCCCTTTCACCGCACCTGCGGAAAAGGCATCGCAGGTGCGGGTTTCGCTTAAGCTGGACAGAGGTCGCACCTACGGGCCTTTTGTCGCTGGTGCGGCTCCGCACCTGCGAAAATCCAATCGCACCTGCGGAGATTGGGAAGGCCTGGCCTAACCTTGCACCTGCGGCTAAGGGGCCGCTCTTGCGAGCTCGCACCTGCGGGAATTCCATCGCAGGTGCGAAACACCAGAAGAAGATTTGGTTCAGCTGAGTTCCAAGTCCAAAACTCCTCCGTTAAGCATCCGGAACAACCCCGAGGCCCCCCGGACCTCAACCAAAACCACCAACTAACCCCAATACCTCATCCGAACTTAGTCGAGCCTTAAAAACACGTCCCATAACATCAATATACCGAAAAGTGCATAGATTCAAGCCTAAGAACTTAGGAATTTTCAAGAATTCACCTCCGACGCCGAACCACGTCTAAACTCGTCCGAATGATCTCAAATTTTGCACACAGGTCATAAATTACATTTCGGACCTGCTATCGCTTTCAGAATTCCATTCCGAGTCCAATATCAAAATCTCACCTATCGGCCAAATCGCTGAAATTCTAACTTTTGCCAATTCAAGCCTAAATCTACGTCTGGCCTAAAAAACACATTGCGAACACGCTCCCAACCCTGAAATCAATCAACAAAGCTAACGGAGTCGACGGATTTCCATTTCGGATCCGTCTTCACACAGCTCCCGCTCCGGTCTAATTTTTAAGGTCAAAGCTCACCTTAAAGGACTATATGTCCAAAAACACTCCAATTTTTATCACTCGACGCTCCGACTCGATCCATTAACATAATAAGACTTGGGAGAAGAAGTTATTAGGGGTTCAGGGCGCTAACTCTCAAAACGATCGACCAGGTCGTTGTAGACATTATTCGATTTTGGGGTTTTTTAATTAATTTTCAGAGTCGCCACCCAGATTTTTTACGGTGTTCCGGGACACCATTTATTTATTGAAATCCCAAACCGAGGAAATTTTTTACTCTGTTAAAAATGTCTGCGAACCAGAAATCTGGGTAAGGAATTCTGTTAACCCGGAAGAAGGTGTTAGACACTCCCGAATTTCGTGGTTCTAGCACGATCGCTTAACTATTAATAATTGGCCTAATTATCTGATTAATCACGTATTTTGAAACCTATTGTTCATTTTTTAAACTTTTGAACCGCTTTTAATTATTTATGGAATTTGCTTGAACAAGTCGCTATGTCGCGCACTCATTTATTTTGGTACATGTTGTAAACCGCGACACATAAAATGCACCTGCGATTTACGACATATTTATTTTTTAATATTAAACAAAGTTATGGCCAGGTCACATGAATTGCACACCCGAACTTTGACACATTGCGAATTGCGCTACGTGAAACGCACCCGCAATTCACAACATGTTAATTTTTATTGTTGTTTGAAGTTATAGTCGGGTCACATGAAATACACACCCGAGTGTAGATTACGTAATCACGACTATGATCGTGATGGTTTAATTGCTTATTTGAAGCAAAGCTGTTATTTTAAGACGGATTACGTATGCGTAAAACCCGTGGAGATTGAAATGTGTCAAAAATAATGTCACGCAGACGTGTACATAGTTCTCGACACTGAATTCTATTAGAGAAGTAACTAAAGTTGCGCAAGCACGTATTTTGTTTTGGTTGTCAAAAGAAATCAAAATCACGTGACGCGAGCATGTACGTAATTTCGATAATTTTAGGAATCCGTTCCTAAAGGTGTCTCTACGAGTGTTCGTTTTAATCTTTATTTGTGTTACGCAAACGTATACACAATTTTTAAGAAAAAGGTGCATTTAGTTATTAGAAGAATTATTCCTTATTCAAATACATAGTGATGGGTTACATATAAGTATTTGTTGTAAAAAAGAATCTTAATGGGATTTTCTTCTTGCAATAACCAAGACTAAGTTTATATTAAAGACTAAAGCTACAAACAAGAGGATGCCAACAGTCAAAAAGAATCTCCTCTCTGCATTATATCACGTACTTTCATCAGCCTC
Source organism: Nicotiana undulata (assembly GCA_005239495.1). Lineage (NCBI taxonomy): Eukaryota > Viridiplantae > Streptophyta > Magnoliopsida > Solanales > Solanaceae > Nicotiana > Nicotiana undulata. The sequence goes on from ML296600.1 coordinate 22,874, forward strand.
ACTCCTCCACAAAGTCACAAAAAAAAGATGAAACAATTAAAATTAGAATAAAAATCCAAGAGTGATTATGATGGTTTTTGGTCAGTGGACTGATTGTTAGAAAATATTCCCAAAAACGAAGACGAACTGGGAATATCCGTGAAAGATTGAAGTGCGTAAACAAAAGAAATAGCATGGGTCAACGAAATCAAATCTCCGACAATAACGTTTGTAAATGGTCAACAAAATTAAAATTCTAAAAAAATAAATTCATTAAACCAACACCCAGCGCCTCCCCAACCTTAAAAATATTTTCGTCTGCATTTAATTTAAGAACTACTGACTTTTACATTTGAGCGGCCTATTTCTTAACTAACAAATATTCTCAAGATTACACTTCCAAAATTTATATGTACAAGTTCATTCAACCAAATTTACTAATTACTTTTAAGTCATGATTTTACCACTAAATCTCATATAAAAAAATATATAATCCATCTTCTAAACTAATCCTAAAATCCAACGAAAGCTAACAAGTTATTTCAACAAGACAAAAGAAACAAACAAAGGTCATACATATCACACAAATTAAATCAATACAAAAATGATCCAGAACATTATCAACAAGAACAATATCGAAAAGGGAAGTGAACCTTTGTATTAACGAAGCAAACCTAGATTCAGAATTTGACAAACAAATGGAATGACAACCGGATCTGAAAGCGACCTCGCCGGAACCTCGGAACCCAAAACGACCTCAGTCAAACAAAAGTGAATACAGTGAAGAAGCTAAAATCTATGAACAGAACCCATTTTTGTTGGTGAAGAGGTTGGGAAGAGACCAACGCCTTTTGGTCATGTTGTTTTCTTAACTCTCTGTTATGTAATTTGTTGAGCAACTCCAAATTCTATTCACCTTTAATTACGTTTTGGAGACTGTACCTTCAAGGTGGTAGCCGATTTTCTTTTCAAAAATCAGAGAGATGTCCTTCTCTTGCGGGTGACTTAGCGGGGTTGTTTTTGTAGGAAGAGGATCGACAGCAGCTGCTCACATGAGGCAGCTGCGTTTCCCTCATGTAATGCTGATGTGCGCAACTCTTTTTTTTTGTGCTCTGTTTCTTTTGGTTTAATGGAGGTTTTTTTCTTTGGGTGGTGTTTTAATGGCTACTTAAGGGGGAGATGGGGGGGTCATTGGCGGCAGAGATTTTGAATGAGGCGGATGGAGATCGGAATGCTGGGGGACTCTGCCGTTTTTGTGTTTCACTAAAGGGGAAGGTCTGAAAAAAAATGTGGGTAACGGCTGAGGGAGTGTCCAAGGGTTAGGGTTTGATAATGGGTTGTATGTATTATGATAAAAGGATTGATTATATCCGTTGGATTGGATGGGATAAATGGGGGAGATTAGAAGGAGGATTGGGTTGGGTCGGTCCGGGTTCTTGATAGTGGGGACTGGGCTGGTCCGGATTTGGTGGAGGGGATTTGGGCCTGGGGTGTATTGGGTAAAAATTAGGGTTTGGGTAATTAGCCCAACTGATTTTCAGTCTTTCAACACTCAACCAATCTAATTAATTTAATTAATTCTAATTAATTATAGTTAGTTTTAGCCTAGTTTCTTCTTAATTATAACTTAATTAATAATTAATTAAAACCGAAACTATTGTTAACACTCCTAATTATTTAAAAAGTAATTTTTGTAATTTTCCTAATAAAAATGATTGAATTAGACAACTAAGTATTAAATTGAAACAAAATCTACTTATGCAAGTTAAAATATTTTTTATTATTTTATAAATTTTTAAAAGATGAATTATGACCATGCGATGCAGATAATTCACAAATAAACACTGAAAATCAACAAAATCTATCAAACTAATTTATTTATTGAATTTTGCAGGAGTATTTAGTAGGTGAAAAATCACGTGCTCACAGTTGCCCCTCTTTGCTCGCAAACACGAAGAGTTTTCAGGCAAAGACAAAGTGAGCAGTCATGAACGACTTCACCCTTTCGCATACTCCATTGTGAAGCGTTTTTGAAAAGTTTGACCGAACCCTGCTTCAAAGGTTGCCTACATATTCTTGGCTATAAAGGAATCAGGTCAGTATAGTTGTGGAAGTTTTGGTAGCTGGGACTACCGGGTAACTGTGGTTTCACTGCGGTTGCTGCTGTTACTACTGCTGAGCTCCTTATTACACCAAATTAACAAAAAAATGAAAAAGACTAAGTTAAACCTATCAACTATGAGTTACAAGAGTCATATCTATTAGTCTTCTGAAGACCGATCATGAGTCTCGGCTACTCTTATATAGACTTGATCTGGACCTTGATGCTTGTTAGTTGTAGGCGCTGGTTCAATCGTTTTTCAGCATTTACATATCAAGAAGGGACAATGCACTGCTTGTGACTTCAATTTGGTCTCAAGTGGTCCACATCTTTTCCGCTTCTGTACTTTGGGGTTCAACTCTTTTCTTCTTCTTCTTTTCTTTTATTGAGACGTCTTCTTTTGGTCGTCTCGAATCCATTGTTCTAAATTGCAATCTGCGCAAAATCAAAACAAACGAACGAAACTTTCTGCCCCAATTTTCACTAGGAAAATTTAGTGAGTTATTGTAAGGAAATCTATACTACTTTATTATTGAAAGCGGTGAAAAGCCGGGAACAGTGCACCGGAGTTATTGTAGACTAGGGAGAGGATACCCTATGCCCAAAGGTAAAATCAACTAGGGGTTGGAGACCCTATGTTGGAAGAGAAATTGACAAGTTATGTTGTCGTCAAGAAAAGATCACCGGGTTATGCCGTTGTATGGAAATGAGATTCATCAGGTTATGTCGGCATCAACTAGGTAATGGAGACCCTATGTTGGCATCGAGTTATGTCGGCATCAGCTTATGCTGGCATTAACTAGGGAGTGGAGTCCCTATGTTGGAAAATCATCAACTAAGGATTGGAGACCCCATGTTGGAAAATCATCAACTAGGGAGTGTATACCCTATGTTGGAACCAACTAGGGAGTGGAGACCCTATGTTGGAAAATCATCAACTAGGGAGTGTATACCCTATATTGGAAAATAAAATCAACTAGGGATTGTATACCCTATGTTGGAAAAATCATCAACTAGGGAGTGGAGACCCTATGTTGGCATCAGGTTATGCTGGCATCAACTAGGGAGTGGAGATCCTATGTTGGCATCAGGCTATGCTGGCATCAACTAGGGAGTGGAGACCCTACATTGGCATCAACTAGGGAATGGAGACCCTGTGTTGGAAAACGAAACCAGAGAATTGTATACCCTTTGCTAAAACGAACCAAGAAGGATTTTTTTTCTTTTTTTTTTCAATTTTTTTATATATTTGAGAAAATCATTCCTTTAAACAAATTGCACCAATGCATATTTTTTGAGGATATAAATAAACTATTTTTTTCTCTCTCTGTTTTTTTTAAAATTATCATATGAGGAAATTCATTAGACTAGGTTTTCTTATCTTAGGAGAAAGATTCATCAGACTAAGACGTCTATCCTAGGAGAAAATTCATCAGACTAGGCCATTATTTTTTGTTATCTTAGGAGAAAAAATCATCGGACTAAGATTGTTGTCCTAGGAGAAAGTTCATCAGACTAGGTTTCTATCTTAGGAGAAAGATTCATCAGACTAAGACGTCTATCCTAGGAGAAAATTCATCAGACTAGGCCATTATTTTTTGTTATCTTAGGAGAAAAAATCATCGGACTAAGATTGTTGTCCTAGGAGAAAGTTCATCAGACTAGGTTTCTATCTTAGGAGAAAGATTCATCGGACTAAGATTTCAATCCTAGGAGAAAATTCATCAGACTAGGTCTTTTGTTTTTGTTTATCTTAGGAGAAAGATCCATCGGACTAAGATTTCTATCCTAGGAGAAAGTTCATCAGACTAGGTCTTCTATCTTAGGAGAAAGATTCATCAGACTAAGATTTCGATCCTAGGAGAAAGTTCATCAGACTAGGTCTTCTATCTTAGGAGAAAGATTCATCCTACTAAGATTTCAGTCCTAGGAGAAAATTCATCAGACTAGGTCTTTTTTTTTTGTTATCTTAGGAGAAAGATTCATCAGACTAAGATTTCGATCCTAGGAGAAAGTTCATCAGACTAGGTCCCTTTTTTTTGTTATCTTAGGAGAAATATTCATCAGACTAAGATTTCTGTCCTAGGACAAAATTCATCAGACTAGGTTTTCTTCTTAGGATAAAAATTCATCAGACTAAGATTTTGATCCTAGGAGAAAGTTCATCAGACTAGGTCCCTTTTTTTTGTTATCTTAGGAGAAATATTCATCAGACTAAGATTTTGATCCTAGGAGAAAGTTCATCAGACTAGGTCCCTTTTTTTTGTTATGTTAGGAGAAAGATTCATCAGACTAAGATTTTTATTGGGAGGAAAATCCATCAGACTAGGACGTTTTATCCTAGGAGGAAAAATGTGAAGAGCAAAGGCAACCTTTTATGCACACAGATAAAGGCAAAAATTTGAGAAACTTCCCTTTGTCGGTTCTTCTCTTTTTTTTTCCTCTTCTTTTTTTTTTTGTTTTTGAACCAACTTTCTTGCACTGCTTTGTTCCTGTTTCAAACAAAGAAAATTTTGTCAGTTTTAAAAAGTGGTGGTCGGTTTGTGGCCTTGAGTCCTGGGAAACTTGACTTTTGCTCAATCAGCCTGAGTCGGTTTCAAGAGACGTTTGCTCTGCATCAATCCTGATTGTTCCACACCCAGTAACCTTTGTATTTTTGGCTCAGTCAGACTTATCCCAACAGGAGATCTTTGCTTAGGCGACCTTTTCTAATATCTTGAATGGCTTNACTTGGCATTTGCTCAATCAGCCTGAGTCGGTTTCAAGAGACGTTTGCTCTGCATCAACCCTGATTGCTTCACAGTCAGCCTTATCCCAACATGAGATCTTTGCTTAGGCGACCTTTTCTGATATCTTGAATGGCTTTTTGCCTTTTGGAGCAATTTAACTATCCAAGGGAATCACCAGTTATCTTTGCTTGCGCCAAGTAGGCTGACAAGGATATTTTGGGGGATGCCCATGCATGAATCCTCAATGCATGTTGACTGTAAAAACTGAGTTGCTGGCCAAATTCACTTTTGTGCAACTGAAAAGCTGATAACAGATTTTGAAATCTTTTCTTGCTCGTTTTGACAAGGACTGACTCAGGGTGAAGGACATAATGATGCAAAGAAACAAGTATTAACAAGCAATTCCCCTGTCGGAAGGACAGAAGGAAGAGAGTTTTTATTTTTATTTTTTATTTTTATTTTTATTTTGCGGTAACTAGCCTTAATGATCATGACATGCATTTTGGACGTAATGGTTGATCTATCAAACTGACCAAATCTTTCCTTTTATCATTCTTATGATTTTGAAGTCAGGCTTGTTCGTGCCAATCCTTTGCATCAGCTTCACGACTCACTTTCGACTAGTGGTGCCACGAGGGGTTTTCACCAACAAGTCTCTCTCATTTATTTTTCTCTACTTACCAGCGCCTTACAGTGCCCGTGAGGGTTTTTACTATTAAGACTCTCTCACTTCCTCTTTTTTTTCTTTCTTTCTTTTGTGAGCAACTTGACAGTGTTCTATGTCGCGTGACAACCGTTGCTCATTGCATGCTTCTCTTGGCATTCTTGAAGGCATATCGAGAGGTCTTTATTTGGAAGGTTTTTGGATAGGGTTGGAAATGGGGGTTGGCATGAAGGCTTAAAGTAGACTCAAATTGAGGGGTTATAGACTTACAACACTTGGAATCGACTCTTTTAAGAAATCAAATAAAATTTTTGCCCCAATTTCATTTCTGAGGACTTTTTCTGGATTTTTTTCTTTTTTTTATTATCTTTTGACTCTTATTTGGTTGGACCGAACCATGTAAGGTTGCCTACGTATCTTTTTTTTAAGAAGTAATCAGGTCTAACATAGTTCAAACATCTGGCCTAAACTATTTTTTTTATCTTTCTATCTTTTTCTCATCATTTTTTTTTTCATTTTTCGTTCTTTCTCTTTTTTTCTCAAAACAAATTGCCCCAGATTCCTTTTTTCAGGGCATAGATATTAGACTATTCTTTTTCTCTTTTTCTTTTGCCTGAACTTTCTAAGAATTGCCCCAGTTTGTACTCTTGGGACACGGACCTTTCTTCTCTTTTTTTCATTCTTTTTTTTTGGACTCTTGACTCTAAACTTGATTCCAAAAGAGGGTGGTCAAAGAAAATAACACAGACTCAAAAGGGGTAACAAAGGGTATAAAGTGTTTGGGTAGCAGAAAAAGGGCCTCCCAGCCTCGAGAACGCCAAAACATATTATCTTTTCGAATTGATGAACATGTCTATCTTCTTGGTGTGCCGTGGTCGAAAAACACTTTTCATGCATTAATGTCAAACTTTCGACCAAGCTTCAATTGATTAAACATTCTCAAGCCCGATCTTCACAATGATTTGAAGGTGAATTTTACTTGACCTTAGTTCCAAAGTATCTTAAATCTTTATTCATCCTCAAAAGTGTCTCTTTCTCACTTATCTCATTCAAAACTAAATCAGTTTTTAAGATCTGGCCAACATTTCCGCATGCATGTCATATCACTAAAGCTAGTGGGAAAAGAACTAAGCATGGCATGACACAAAAGGAAAAACTGTATTTCATTGAGTAAAGGATGGAGGGCTTAACAACAAGACAAACAACCTAAAATCCGAGTTACAACCCTAAAATAACTCGGTTATCGAAAATAGCAACAAAACAGACGGACAAGACTCACACAAACAGAACAGAGGGATAGAGGGGTTTGACTCAATAAAACAAATAAAATCTGGATCACAACCCTGAAATAACCCAGATAAACGAAAAAACACAAAACAAGCTACGAAGATTCCTTCCTCGTGAGGAGGGAATGACTTTTCAATTGCCAAGCCTGATATTTAGCCACAAATTTGCTCATCAGAATCAGCAGAGCCTTCTCCAATTTTAAAATCATTAACTTCAGTCAGCAAGTTCCCGCGAGGATTCTCATACTCACTGTCACCACGCATCTTCCCCACAAAGTGTGCATCATCATATGCATGTAAAGGATTCTGCGTGATATTCTGGGTGTCACTGTCTTGGATCACAATCAGATTTTCCAAGATCATCTTTTCTATTTCTCTTTTCAAATCTCTACAACTTTCAACATCGTGCCCCTGGGCATTGGAATGGTATTCACACCTTTTAAAAGGGTCAAAACCTCTTGCACGTGGATCCACATGATTTGGAGGAATAGGTGCAATCACGTCATAATGCTTTAATTTCTCAGACAAGCTTGCATATGACTCTCCTATTGGTGTAAATTTATCTTTCAACTTTCGTTCTCCTCTATACCCCTTGCTTGGATGTGGGTTATAGGGGCACCTGGAAATTCTATGGAGGCTGGTGGAGATTTTGCGATGCTCGCCTTGTGGGGTGTGTTGGTGGTTGGACAACATACTCAGGTGGAGCAAAAGAGTATTGTGGGTTGTGAGGTGGATAGGATTGCTCAGGGGAATCATCGAAAAACAGACGAGGCTGGTCATACCTTCGAGATGTTCTCCTAGGACCTCTTCTCAACCCTGATGCCATCATGATTTCTTCATCTTTCTCATTCATGTCACTAAAATTACCAGATTCAATTTGGACAGCCTAAGCTGTGGCTTTGAGAACTGCTTGGCTTATAATTTTGCCTGTCTTAAGACCATTCTCAACCATTTCTCCCATTTTGATTGCTTCCGAGAAGGATTTTCCAACTGCAGACATCATGTTTTGAAAATAATCTGGCTCTTGAGCCTGAAGGAAGACAGTGATTAGCTCGTGGTCATCCATGGGTGGCTTAACTCTAGCCGCTTTCTCTCTCCATTTAATGGCATATTCCCTGAAACTTTCAGTTGGTTCTTCCTCAGGTTTGAAAGGGAATTGCGGTCCGGGGCAATGTCGATGTTGTATTGGAACTGCTTGACAAAGGCCTGAGCCATGTCATCCCAGACATACCGGCGAGATGTGTCTTGATTAGTAAATCATTCAAAGGCTACCCCCGTAAGGCTTTCCCTAAAATAAGCCATTAGCAATTCTTCATTTCTTCCCGCACCTCTTAGCTGATTGTAATACCTTTTCAGGTGGGCTATGGGGTCTCCATGTCCATCATACCTTTCAAATTTGGGGTTCTTGAAACCAGGTGGCAAGTGGACATCGGGGAACATACATAGATCCTTGAAGGCAATTCTCTTCTGACCTGCCAACCCTTGCATGTTTTTCAACTGTTGTTCTAAGATTTTCATTCTTTGGGTCATTTCTTCCTGTGCCATCTTTCTGGAAGGCTTCTCAATGTTTGCAGGAAGATCAAACAAGTACGAGTGATACTCAGGAGAATGATACAGCTCTTGGTTGGTAGCAAATTGTGATTCATGACTTTTCTTCTCTACCGTTGTTGGCTATGGGATTGTGATGACCCAAAAGGTCATCCTGTGTATATTGGCTAAATCTTTGTTCCGAGGCCCCTAAAGCCTCCGTTAATCTCACCTCGATATGCGTACGCAGCCCGGGCGTGTTGCCGGGAAGCTTTTATGTCAAAACTTGATAAAAATAGAATTTTATAATAATTAATGGAATAGAGTTGACTTTGGTCAAATATTTTAGTAAACGGACCCGTACCCATGATTTGATGGTCCTGGAGGGTCCGTAGGGAAATATGGGACTTCGGCATATGCCCAGAATCGAATTACGAGGTCCCAAGCCCGAGAAATGAATTTTTAAAGAAAATTATTTTCTGAAAATAATAAAGGTTTTAAAAAATGATAATTGATGTGAAAACTGTGTTACTGGGCCCGCATTATGGTTCCGGAGCCCGGAATAGGTTTAATATATGTCATGTGAGTTATCAGTAAAGTTTGGTGTAAAACGGACTTAAAATGACGGGGTTCGGATCAAAATTGGAATAATTGAGCCTTACAAAGTTTTGAGAAAATTCTATGAGTTTTGAGGTTTAATTCATTGATTTGATGTTATTTCGGTGGTTTTAGTACTTGAATAAGTTCGTATAATGATTTGGGAGTCGTGTGTGTTTTTGGTTTTGAGCCTCGAGGGCTCGAATGAGTTTCGGGTAGCTAACGGGTTGTGAAAACATGAAAAATCTTGTTTTTCTTCAAGTTTCTGGTGTCCAGGTATTAACTCTATGCGAACGCACTCAAGGGGGTGCGAACGCATAGAGTAGGAAGTGGGGTCAAGGGGAGCTGGGTAAATTGTACTATGCGAACGCACTCAAGGGGGTGCGAACGCATAGAGTAGGAAGTGGGGTCTGGGGGAGCTGAGTAAATTGTACTATGTGAATGCACCCAGTGTGGTGCGAACGCATAGGGTAGGGGTGGCTAGGCTATGGAAACACACCACAGTAGGTGCGAACGCGGAAATTAAGTTAGGCAGGGTAGTGCGGACGCAGGTGGGGGGACGCGAGCGCATATGTATAGGGGGGGTGCTGGACTTGGGTAATTAACCCTGTGCGAACGCAGCCCAGACACCGCGAACGCATAGGTTAGGAAATTAACCCTCTGCGAATGCGGTCTGGGGCCCGCGAATGCAGAGAACAAAAATGCCCAGGTATTTTTAAATAGCCAGAACAGAATGTTACACGGGAAATTCACCATTTTTCACTTCCTCCTTCTTCTCCAACCCCCATTGAAGACCTCCAAGCCATTTTCTCCTCCATAACCATTTGGGTAAGTGTTGTTAACACCAAATTCTTCCACTTTCCTTTCCTAATCACTAGAATCTAGGCCTAAAATCCTAAAATCAAAGTAGAAATTAGGGGTTTTGGGTAGAGTTAGGTTTTTGGGAAATTTGGGTAATTCAACCTCAATTTGAGGTTGGATTTCAAAACAAATTATATATTCTAACTCGTGGGGGTATGGGTAATCGGGGTTTGGTCCGAGCCTCGTGTTTGGACCAAGCGGGCCCGGGGTCGAATTTTTGTATTTTGGAAGAATGCTTGGAAATGGGTAATTAGGCTATGGAATTGATTTATTGAGTCATTATTGATAACTTGAGTAAATTATGTCAAGATAATGCCATTCCGGAGTTGAATTCTAAAGGAAAGGCGGTGTTAGAGGGTTGATTGCTATATTTTGGACTCGAGGTAAGTGTCTTGTCTAACTTTGGTGAGAGAATAGGTATTGTGTATTATGTGCCATGTGTTTATCATGTTCAATGCATAGGTGAGGTGACGAGTACCTATGCATTGTATGTCAAGCATGCCCGTAAGTCTATTTTGAATAACTTCTTGTTATTACTTCCATATTCATTGTATTATGAAATTGTTTCTACTTGGAAGTTGATTGTTTTTTGAAAATCCTTGTTGATAAACTTGTGATATGATGGTTCGATTGAGGACCCAATTTGGTAAGAGATATAATTGAAAGGATTGGTTATAGTTGAGACCCTTGCCGGGCAATTGTTATGACATTGACTGATATTTTCCCCTTATTGGGTGATTATGATGTGTATTTCCACTATGCTACATTCCTTGCCATTTGATATTTGTCATTGTTTTGGTTAGGAAGAGTGTAAAGCACGAAGGGTGATGTCGTGCCATGATTTACATTGATTACATCATAAAATGCATAGTGAGGAAGAGAGTAAAAGCACGAAGGTTGATGTCGTGCCATGATTCATATTGATTAAAAGCACGAAGGTTGATGTCGTGCTATGATTCACATTGATTAAAAACACGAAGGTTGATGCCATGCCATGGTTTATATTGCCTCACATTATACATTGCAGTGTGAGGAAGAGAGTAAAAGCACGAAGGGTGATGCCGTGCCATGATTTATATTATCTTATATCATACGTCTCATTGTGAGGAAGAGAGTAAAAGCACGAAGGGTGATGCCGTGCCATGATTTATATTATCTTATATCATACGTCTCATTGTGAGGAAGAGAGTAAAAGCACGAAGGGTGATGCCGTGCCATGATTTATATTATCTTATATCATACGTCTCATTGTGAGGAAGAGAGTAAAAGCACGAAGGGTGATGCCGTGCCATTTCATACATTGCTCGCATTTATACTTGTTACGTTAGCATTCTTGTTAATATTGCTCTCTTGCTTTTTCCTATGTGTTATTTAATCGTTCTTATTTCTCACTTTTTACCCCCATTAAATGCTACCATATCCCATGTTTATCTGGTTATTTGTGCGTTTGTCTGTGCTATATCTTGTAGAACTGTACAGGTAGATTATCGTTGTCAAGTCTAGCCTCGTCACTACTTCGGCAGAGTTTAGGCTCAGCACTTACTCAGTACATGGGGTCGGTTGTACTGATGCTACACCTTCATTTCTTTATGTTGTGCTGATCCTGCAGCCGGACCAATGTACCGCAGTGGACACTGTTAGAGGGAGTATCCTTCAGTCCACCCCGGAGATTCCGAGGTAGACCCGCAAACGTTCGTGGGCCTTGGCGTCTCCTCTATCCCTATTTTTCCTATCCTGTCTTGTTTATCTCCTAGTTTCTAAGACAGTTCCTGTATTATTTTCTTCAGACTTGGTATTTAGCACTCTTATAGACAGTTCGTGAGTTAGTGACTCCAGGTTCTGGGATTGTTACAACGGATTGTATTATGTTATTATCACTTAGTCTAGAACTCTATCTACTATTGTTTTTAAAAATTATGAATTGTTTCTAGTTATTTCTGTTAATTTCGTATTAAGATGATAGTGTAATTTTACATGTTGGCTTGTCTAGCGGGTTCAACGTTAAACGCGGTCACGCCTTGAAGGAGGGATTTCGGGTCGTGACAAGTTGGTATCAGAGCACTAGGTTGCTTAGGTCTCACAACTCACGGACAAACTTGGTGAGTCTGAGGGATCGGTACGGAGACGTCTCTACTTATCCCCTAGAGGCTTCAAAGTTAGGATAACTCCACATTTCTTCATCTCTGTCGTGCGATATGAATTCTGAGTACTGATTGAGTTCCTATTCTACTCTCTCGCAGATGGCGAGGACGCGTGCTTCCCTTGGTTTCGCTCAGCAGCCCGACACTCTTGCTACAACTCCTATGAGGGGTCAAGGTCGAGGACGAGGCCGTGCTAGAGGCCGAGGCCGGGGCCGGGCTCAGCCTAGAGCAGCAACCTCAGTGGAGGACCCTCAGGTCGAGTCTGACAAGGAGGTCCCAGTTCCGGCAGTCTCAGTTGGACCAACGCAGGTCCCAGAGGGGTTCATAGCTACCTCAGTGCTTCAGGACGCTCTTGTCCGTCTGGTGGGACTCATGGAGAGTGTAGCACAGGCATGTCTTCTTCATACTGCACCAGCTGGATCTCAGGCTGAGGGAGGAACCTAGACTCCTGTTATTCATACCCCAGAGCAGGTTGCCACTCAGTTTCAGACTCCAGCACCTCAGACAGCTGGAGTAGTTCAGCCGGGTATTGTGGCACCGGCAGCCGAGGGTGAAGCTATGTCAGCAGATGCTCGATGGAGACTAGATCAGTTCACAAAGTTATTCACTGCCACTTTCACTGGTGCACCATCAGAGGATCCCCAGGCTTCTTTGGACAGCTGCCATGAAGTTCTTCAGAACATGGGCATAGTGGAGTCCAATGGAGTTGACTTTGCTACTTTTCGGTTATCTGGCGCAGCCAAGACTTGGTGGAGGGATTATTGCTTGACCAGACCAGCTGGGTCTGCACCTTTGACTTGGACTCAGTTCTCATAGGTATTCTTGGGGAATTTCCTTCGTATTACTCAGAGAGAGGATCTCCGGAGACAGTTCGAGCGTCTCCAGCAGGGTTCGATGACAGTCACTCAGTACGAGACCAGGTTTATCACCTTAGCCAGGCATGCATTAATGATACTTCCCACGGATCGGGAGAGAGTTCGGAGATTCATTGAGGGATTGGCCCAGCCTATCAGACTCCAGATGACTAGGGAGTCAGGTACTGATATTTCCTTCCAGGATGCGGTTGATGTGGCCAAGAGGATTGAGATGATTTTATCACAGAATGGTGGTTAGGGGGGCTAACAAGAGGCCCCGTCACTTTGGTAGATTCAGTGGAACCTCATCTGGAGGCAGAGATTCTTTCAACAGAGGTCAGTCACCCCGACCTTTTCAGTCAGCACTTCAGGTATCCCACCGTGCACCGCCAGCTCCTATTAGTGCACCACCAGCACCTACCATCGCACAGCCGCTTCAGAGTTACCAGGGTGGTTATCAGGGTCGTCCGGGGCAGTTCCAGAGTTCCAAGTCATATCAGCAGAGACTGTGTCATTTTTGTGGTGTTCCGGGGCACATTGCAAGGTATTGCCCCCGGGTTTCTGGTAGTTCTCACTATCAGGGTTCTCGTGCCATGGTCCCCGCCGCAGGTGCACTCCCACCCCATCAGCCAGCTCGAGGTGGTGGTCGTGGTGCCAGAGGTAGAGGTCATACTGATAGAGGTGGAGCACAGGCCACGAGGGGCAGGGGTCAGGTCGCAGTAGGTCGACCCAGAGATGTTCAGATAGGAGGGGCTCCGCTCCGTTGTTATGCTATTCCTTCCAGGCCCGAGGATGAGGCCTCTGATAAAGTCATTACAGGTATGGTTTCATTTTGCAGCAGAGATGCTTTGGTTTTATTTTATCCGGGGTCTACATTCTCGTATGTGTCTTCATATATTGCTCCTTATCTGATTATGCCCCGTGATTCGCTGAGTACCCTTGTATATGTATCTACACCGGTGGGTGATTCTATTGTGGTAGATCGAGTCTACCATTCTTGCTTAGTTGTTATAGGTGGTTTGGAGACTCGGGTAGATTTATTGCTTCTTGATATGGTAGACTTTGATGTTATATTGGGTATGGACTGGCTATCTCCCTATCATGCTATTCTGGACTGTCATGCCAAGACAGTGACCTTAGCCTTTCCTGGAGTACCTCGTTTAGAGTGGAGAGGGACTCCTAGTCATCCTTCTGGTAGAGTTATTTCTTACATGAAGGCTCAGCGCATGGTCAAGAAGGGTTGTTTGGCCTATTTGGCCTATGTTCGTGATTCTAGTACCGAGGTTCCTTCTATAGAGTCTGTGCCCGTAGTTCGTGAGTTTCCAGAGGTATTCCCTGCTGACCTGCCGGGTATGCCACCCGACAGGGATATTGACTTCTTTATTGAGGTAGCTGAGGGAACTCAGCCCATTTCTATCCCACCGTATCATATGGCTCCGCCAGAGTTAAGGAATTAAAGGAACAATTACTGGATTTGTTGGGTAAAGGCTTCATCGGGCCTAGTGTTTCTCCTTGGGGTGATCCTGTGTTGTTCGTGAAAAAGAAATATGGCTCTATGAGGATGTGCATGGACTACCGGCAGTTGAATAAGGTTACTAACAAGAACAAGTATCATTTGCCGAGGATTGATGACTTATTTGATCAGCTTCAGGGTGCTACGGTATTCTCTAAGATAGACTTGAGATCCGGTTACCATCAGCTGAGGATCAGGGCGTCGGATGTTCCTAAGATGGCTTTTCGCACTTGTTATGGGCATTATGAGTTTTTGGTTATGTCGTTTGGGTTGACAAATGCCCCAGCTGCTTTCATGGAGTAGATGAACTGGGTATTCAAGCCTTATTTGTACTCGTTCGTGATTGAGTTTATTGATGATATCTTGATATACTCTTGTAGCCGAGAGGAGCATGAGCGGCATCTCCGAGTTGTCCTTCAGACCCTGAGGGATAGGCAGTTGTACGCCAAGTTTTCTAAATGTGAGTTCTGGTTGGGTTCTGTGGCATTCTTGGGCCACGTTGTGTCGGTAGAGGGTATTCAGGTAGATCCCAAGAAGGTTTCAGCAGTTAGAGATTGGCCTAGTCCCACTTCAGCCACAAAGATTCAGAGCTTCTTGGGCTTAGCAGGTTATTACAACCGATTTGTGGAAGGCTTTTCATCTATAGCAGCCCCGATGACTAGGTTGACCCAGAAGAGTGCTCAGTTCAGGTGGTCGGATGAGTGCGAGGCGAGCTTTCAGAAGCTCAAGACAGCCTTGACTACGGCACCAGTGTTAGTTTCGCCCACAGGTTCAGGACCGTATACCGTGTATTGTGATGCTTCACGGGTTGGGCTTGGTGCAGTGTTGATGCGGGATGGCAAAGTCATAGCCTATGCTTCTCGTCAGTTGAAGGTTCATGAGAAGAACTACCCAGTTCATGATCTGGAGCTTGCAGCTATTGTTCATGCATTGAAGATTTGGAGGCATTACTTGTATGGTGTGCCTTGTGAGGTGTTTACGGATCATAAGAGTTTACATTATCTATTCAGGCAAAAGGAGTTGAACATGAGGCAGAGAAGGTGGTTAGAGTTACTGAAGGATTATGATACTACCATTCTTTATCATCCGGGGAAGGTCAATGTGGTGGCCGATGCCTTGAGCCGGAAGTCAGTCAGTATGGGCAGTCTAGCTTATTTATCAGCTAGGGAGCGACCTCTCGCGTTGGATGTTCAGTCTTAGCCAACCGATTTGTGAGGTTGGAGGTTTCTGAGACTGGCAGTGTGTTGGCCCATACCGTGGCTCGTTCTTCATTGTATGACCGTATTCGGGCCAGGCAGTATGATGATCGTCATTTATGTGTTCTTAGAGATACAGTACGGCACGGAGGTGCCAAGCAGGTTACGGTAGATGATGAGGGAGTTTTGCGGATGCAGGGCCGTATTTATGTGCCCGACGTTGATGGTATTCGTGAGTTGATACTACAGGAGGCACATAGTTCCCGGTATTCCAGTCATCCGGGCGCCGCAAAGATGTATCAGGACTTGCGGCAGCATTATTGGTGGCGTAGAATGAAGAAAGATATTGTAGCTTATGTAGCTCGGTGCTTGAACTGTCAGCAGGCTAAGTACGAGCACTAGAGACCCGGTGGTTTGATGCAGCAGATTCAGCTTCCTGAGTGGAAGTGGGAGCGTATCACCATGGACTTTGTAGTTGGGCTCCCACGGACTCAGAGGATGTTTGATGCGGTTTGGGTTGTTGTGGATAGGCGTACCAAGTCAGCACACTTCATTCTGGTATCAGTTTCATATTCAGCGGAGAAGTTGGCAAGGATATATATGAGAGACATTGTTCAATTGCATGGTGTTCCCTTATCTATTATATCAGACAGAGGTACTCAGTTCACCTCCCATTTCTGGAGAGTATTTCAGCGAGAGTCGGGCACGTAGATCGAGTTGAGCACAACATTTTATCCTCAGACGGACGGCCAGTCCGAGCGTACTATTCAGATTTTGGAGGATATGTTGCGAGCTTGTGCTATAGACTTTGATGGTTCATGGGATCAGTTCTTGCCCTTAGCGGAGTTTGCCTACAACAACAGTTATCAGTCGAGCATCCATATGGCTCCTTATAAGGCATTGTATGGTAGGCGATGTCGGTCCCCAGTTGGATGGTTTGAGCCCGGAGAGGCTAGATTGTTGGGTTCTGAGTTAGTCCAGGATGCCTTGGACAAGGTGAAGATCATTCAGGATAGACTTCGCACAGCTCAGTCCAGGCAAAAGAGTTATGCAGATCTCAGATTTCGAGATTTGGCCTTCATGATAGGAGATCAGGTGTTTCTTAGAGTGTCGCCTATGAAGGGCGTGATGAGGTTCAGGAAGAAGGGCAAGTTGAGCCCTAGGTACATTGTCCATTTGAGATTTAGGATAAGATAGGAGAGGTGGCCTACAGACTTGCCTTGCCACCACATTTATCATCCGTGCATCCAGTGTTTTATGTATCTATGCTCTAGAGGTATGTTGCGGACCCATCTCATGTTCTTGACTACAGCGGTGTCCAGTTGGACAAGGATCTGAATTATGAGGAGGAGCCAGTAGCCATATTAGCTAGCCAGGTTCGTCAGTTGAGATCGAAGAGTTATCCTTCGGTCCGTGTTCAGTGGAGAGGTCAGCCTGCCGAGGCAGCTACTTGGGAGTCCGAGTCCGATATGAGGGGTCGTTATCCCCATCTTTTCTCAGACTCAGGTACTTTTCTATGTCCGTTTGAGGACGAACGTTTATTTTAGAGGTGGAGATTGTGATGACCCAAAAGGTCATCATGTGTATATTGGCTAAATCTGTGTTTCGAGGCCTCGAAAGCCTCCGTTAATCTCACATCGATATGCGTGCGTAGCCCAGGCGTGTTACCGGGAAGCTTTTATGTGAAAACTTGATGAAAATGGAATTTTATAATAATTAATGGAATAGAGTTGACTTTGGTCAACAATTTTGTTAAACGGACCCGTGATTTGACAGTCCCAGAGGGTCCGTAGGGAAATATGGGACTCAGGCGTATGCCCGGAATCGAATTCCGAGGTCCCAAGCCCGAGAAATGAATTTTTAAAGAAAATTGTTTTCTGAAAATAATAAAGGTTTTTGAAAATGATAATTGATGTGAAAACCATGTTACCGGGCCTGCATTATGGTTCCGGAGCTCGGAACAGGTATAATATATGTCATGTGAGTTATCTGTAAAGTTTGGTGTAAAACGGACTTAAAATGACGGGTTTCGGATCAAAATTGGAATAATTGAGCCTTATGAAGTTTTGAGAAAATTCTATGAGTTTTGAGGTTTAATTCATTGATTTTGATGTTATTTCTGTGGTTTTAGTACTTGAATAAGTTCGTATAATGATTTGGGAGTCATGTGTGTTTTTGGTTTTGAGCCTCGAGGGCTCGGGTGAGTTTCGGGTAGCTAACTGGGTGTGAAAACATGAAAAATCTGGTTTTTCTTCAAGTTTCTGGTGTCCAGGTATTAACTCTATGCGAACGCACTCAAGGGGGTGAGAACGCATAGAGTAGGAAGTGGGGTCTGGGGGAGCTGGGTAAATTGTACTATGTGAATGCACCCAGTGTGGTGCGAACGCGGAGGGTAGGGGTGGCTAGGCTATGCAAACACATCACAGTAGGTGCGAACGTAAGTTAGGCAGGGTTGTGCGGACGCGGGTCGGGGTATGCGAACGCATAGGTATAAGGGGGGTGTTGGACCTGGGTAATTAACCCTGTGCGAACGCAGCCCAGACATCGCGAACGCATAGGTTAGGAAATTAACCCTCTGCGAAGGCGGTCTGGGGCCCGCGAACGCAGAGAACAAAAATACCCAGGTATTTTTAAATAGCCAAAACATAATGTTACACGGGAAATTCACCATTTTTCACTTCCTCCTTCTTCTCAAACCCCCATTGAAGACCTCCAAGCCATTTTCTCCTCCATAACCATTTGGGTAAGTCTTCTTAACACCAAATTCTTCCACTTTCCTTCCCTAATCACTAGAATCTAGGCCTAAAATCCTAAAATCAAAGTAGAAATTAGGGGTTTTGGGTAGAGTTAGGTTTTTGGGAAATTTGGGTAATTCAACCTCAATTTGAGGTTGGATTTCAAAACAAATTATATATTCTAACTCGTGGGGGTGTGGGTAATCGGGTTTTGGTCTGAGCCTCGTGTTTGGACCAAGGGGGCTGGGGGTCGAATTTTTGTATTTTGGAAGAATGCTTGGAAATGGGTAATTAGGCTATGGAATTGATTTATTGAGTAATTATTGATACACTTGAGTAAATTATGTCTAGATAATACCATTCGAGAGTTGAATTCTAAAGGAAAGACGATGCTAGAGGGTTGATTGCTATATTTTGGACCCGAGGTAAGTGTCTTGTCTAACTTTGGTGAGGGAATAGGTATTGTGTATTATGTGCCATATGTTTATCATGTTCAATGCATAGGTGAGATGACGAGTACCTATGCATAGTGTGTCAAGCATGCCCATAAGTCTATTTTGATGAAATTCTTGTTATTACTTCCATATTCATTGTATTATGAAATTGTTTCTACTTGGAAGTTGATTGTTTGTTGAAAATCCTTGTTGATAAACTTGTGATATGATGGTTCGATTGAGGACCCAATTTGTTAAGAGATATAATTGAAAGGATTGGTTATAGCTGAGACCCTTGTCGGGCAATTTTTATGACATTGACTGATATTTTCCCCTTGCTGGGTGATTATGATGTGTATTTCCACTATGCTACATTCCTTGCCATTTGATATTTGTCATTGTTTTGGTAAGGAAGAGTGTAAAGCACGAAGGGTGATGTCGTGCCATGATTTATATTGATTACATAAAAAAATGCATAGTGAGGAAGAGAGTAAAAGCACGAAGGTTGATGCCGTGCCATGATTCATATTGATTAAAAGCACGAAGGTTGATGCCGTGCCATGATTCACATTGATTAAAGCACGAAGGTTGATTTCGTTCCATGGTTTATATTGCCTCACATTATACATTGCATTGTGAGGAAGAGAGTAAAAGCACGAAGGGTGATGTCGTGACATGATTTATATTATCTTATATCATACGTCGGATTGTGAGGAAGAGAGTAAAAGCACGAAGGGTGATGCCGTGCCATTTCATACATTGCTCGCATTTATACTTGTTACGTTAGCATTATTGTTAATATTGCTCTCTTGCTTTCTCCTATGTGTTAATTAATCGTTCTTATTTCTCACTTGTTACCCCCATTAACTGCTCCCGTATCCCATGCTTATCTGGTTATTTCTGCGTTTGTCTGTGCTATATCTTGTAGAACTGTACAGGTAGATTATCGTTGTCAAGTCTAGCCTCGTCACTACTTCGGCCGAGGTTAGGCTCGACACTTACTCAGTACATGGGGTCGGTTGTACTGATGCTACACCTGCACTTCTTTATGTTGTGCAGATCTCGCAGCCGGACCAATGTACTGTAGTGGACACTGTTAGAGGGAGTATCCTTCAGTCCACCCCAGAGATTCCGAGGTAGACCCGCAGACGTTCGTGGGCCTTGGCTTCTGGGATTGTTACAACGGATTGTATTATGTTATTATCACTTAGTCTCGAACTCTATCTACTATTGTTGTTAAAAATTATGAATTATTTCTAGTTATTTCTGTTAGTTTCGTATTAAGATGATAGTGTAATTTTACACGTTGGCTTGTCTAGCGGGTTCAACGTTAGACGCAATCACGGTCTGAATGTGGTATTTCGGGTCGTGACAGGGATAGTGAAGACGGGCATAACAACAACGGTTGTCTGATTGGTTGTCAATGGCACACTTTGGGAACACGTAACAGAAGTTCCAGCAGTAGTTGTACAGTCGGGATAATGACTGAACCCAGGTGGATAGGATTGATCACGCAATGAGACCGGAGTGGAAAAAGTTGAGATGGGTGTGAACTCTAGGAAACCATGAGAAGTAAAGGGTGGTCCTTGGCCATTGGCCCGTGCTTGACACATTTCAGCCATTTTCCGTTTCGAAACTCTATTTTCCTCAGCCACAGTGGACTCTTGTTGAACCCTCTGACCCCGAGTCTTACGAGCATTCGTAACAACTTCGATGTCTGTTGTCATTGGCATTTTCTCTTGGACCTTGTGAATTGTGTTGCAGCTTACCACAAATCGACCACCTCAAACTTTCTTCACAATTCGAAACAAAAACATGTTAGAATGGACTCAATCAGTCCTTATTATCATTTTTTCTTTTTCTTTTTCTTCTTTTTTTCACTTTCTTTTTCTCTCACTCTCTTTAAAAAACAATTTTATGGTTGTGATCGAATCCGATGGAGATTGCCTACGTATCATGACGCCGCATGAATTAGATCTTGCGTAGTTCGGGAAGATTGAGAATAAAGTAAATAAACTAACTTTTTTTTTTTTTTTCTTTTGAATTTTTCTTTTCGTATTTTTTTCGAAACAAAGACTTAAAAAGAAGAAAATATTTTTGAATTTCTATTTGCTTGTTTTTTTGTTTCTAGAATTGTTAAAAATAAAGACTTCTAAAGAAGAAATATATATATATATATATATTGTTTCTAGAATTGTTAAAAATAAAGACTTCTAAAGAAGAAATATATATATATATATATATATATATATATATATATATATATATATATATATATATTTGGAACTTCGCTTTTATATTATTTTTTTGGAATTTCGAAAAAAAACTTCTAAAGAAGAAAGGAAATATTTTTTGAATTTTTGAACTTTTATTTTGAATTTATGAAATAAATACTTCTAACGGAAAAGAACTTTTGAATCTTGAATTTTCTTTTCAATTTTCGAAAGAAGAATGAACATGTTTTTTTTTCTTTTTTGAATTTTTGATTTTGTCTTTTTTTTTTAAAGAAATACTTCTAAAGAAGAAAGAAAATATTTTTTTTTGAATTTTTGGGAAAAAGACTTCTAAAAAAAAGGTAGAAAATATATTTTGGGGATTTTGATTTCACTTGTTTTCTTTTTCTAACGAAAGACTCCTACAAAAATATCTTTGGTTAAATTATTTTTTTGAAATTTTCTAAAGAAAGATTTTCAAAGAACGGATTAAAAGAAAATATTTTTGGATTTTTTAAAAAATAGGGGCCGGAACCGATGAGGTTTGCCTACGTATCTCACATCCGGTGAGAATCAGACCCGCATAGTTCTCCCAGTTTTGACGGAACCGGGAAAACATGATATTGACTTTTTGAAAACATTCACTTACTTTTCATCTTTTTCTTCTTCTTTTTTTCAAACATTTTGGCAGAGTTTCGAGGCATTTTTAAATATCGGGATTTTCAAAAATCGGGTAAATTTTTTAACCTATCTCACTCTTGATTTTTCTGCTATTTATTTTTCTTCAGCCGGTCAACAAACAAACCGAAATAAATAATGTACACATAGCAGGTAAGATGCATCAGGATGGTCTTTTATATCGTGTTCACCTGTCCTAGACGGACCCAACCCCTGTGTTGAGTCCCCCTAAGTCAAATGCACGTGATGCAAACAAATACACCTACTTAGGATCCGACATGAGGCAATGTTATTATAAGTTTAAATCCTAGGGTTTTGTTCTAGACCAGGCNAATATGACTCTAAGAGAAAAGAAGTCACACGAAGTGCACACTTCCCAAATGATTTAGAAAACTCAAAGAGAAGAGGGTTTCAGCACAATTTATATACAGTTCACATAATATCAAAGCGGCAAAATGCGGCATTTAGCACATTAGGTTCAAACATGTAAAAATCAGATAATAAAGCCAAATATAACAGTTATATAATCTCGAATTCTTGAACCCTGAACCAGAGATTCTGGGTTCGATCCCCAGCAGAGTCGCCAGAGCCGTCACACCTCCTTTTTCCACTACCCCGGTAAGGGTGGGATAAGGGAGTTTTTCAAATTAAAGTGACATTATTCGATTTTGGGATTTTTTATTAATTTTCAGAGTCGCCACCCAGATTTTTTACGGTGTTCCGGGACACCATTTATTTATTGAAATCCCAAACCGAGGAAATATTTGACTCTGTTAAAAATGTCTGCGAACCAGAAATTCGGGTAAGGAATTCTGTTAACCCGGGAGAAGGTGTTAGGCACTCCCGAATTCCGTGGTTCTAGCACGGTCGCTTAACTATTAATAATTGGCCTAATTATCTGATTAATCACGTATTTTGGAACCTATTGTGCATTTTTAAAACTTTTGAACCGCTTTTAATTATTTATTGAATTTGCTTGAACAAGTTGCTATGTCGCGCAATCATTTATTTTGGTACATGCTGCAAATCGCACCACATGAAATGCACCCGCGATTTATGACATATTTATTTTTTAATATTAAACAAAGTTATGGCCATGTCACATGAAATGCACACCCGAACTTTGACACATTGCGAATTGCGCTACGTGAAACGCACCCGTAATTCACAACATGTGAATTTTTATTGTTGTTTGAAGTTATAGTCGGGTCACATGAAATGCACACCCGAGTGTAGATTATGTAATCACGACTATGGTGTTGATGGTTTAATTGCTTATTTGAAGCAAAGCTATTATTTTAAGACGGATTACGTATGCGTAAAACCCGTGGAGATTGAATGTGTCAAAAATCATGTCACGCGGATGTGTACATAGTTCTCGACACTGAATTCTATTAGAGAAGTAACTAAAGTTGCGCAAGCGCGTATTTTGTTTTGGTTGTCAAAAGAAATCGAAATCACGTCACGCGAGCATGTACGTAATTTCGATAATTTTAGGAATCCGTTCCTAAAGGTGTCTCTAGGAGTGTTCGTTTTAATCTTTATTTGTGTTACGCAAACGTATACACAATTTTTAAGAAAAAGGTGCATTTAATTATTAGAAGAATTATTCTTTATTCAAATACATAGTGATGGGCTACATATAAATATTTGTTTTCGAAAAGAATATGAATGGGATTTGTTTCTTGCAATAACCAAGACTAAGTTTATATTAAAGACTAAAGCTACAAACAATAGGATGCCAACAGTCAAAAAGCATCTCCTCTCTGCATTATATCACGTACTTTCATCGGCCTCACTCCTCCACAAAGTCACCAAAAAAAAGATGAAAAAATAAGAAGTAAAATAAAAATCCAAGAGTGATTATGATGGTTTTTAGTCAGTGGACTGATTGTTAGAAAATATTCCCAAAAACGAAGACGAACTGGGAGTATCCGTAAAAGATTGAAGTGGGTAAACAAAAGAAATAGCATGGGGCAACGAAATCAAATCTCCTGACAATAACGTTTGTAAATGGTCAACGAAATTAAAATTCTAAAAAAATAAATTCATTAAACCAACACCTAGCGCCTCCCCAACCTTAAAAATATTTTCGTCTGCATTTAATTTAAGAACTACTGACTTTTACATTTGAGCAAAACGGCCTAATTTCTTAACTAACAGATATTCTCAAGATTACACTTCCAAAATTTATATGTACAACTTCATTCAACCAAATTTACTAATTATTTTTAAGTCATGATTTACCACTAAATCTCATAAAAAACATATAATCCATCTTCTAAACTAATCCTAAAATCCAACGAAAGCTAACAAGCTATTTCACCTTACCTACCTTACCAACCCCAAACATTTCACCTTTCTTTCCATTTTCAAAGGAGGCATTTCCTCCTTTGAGGTTTTCAAGTGAAAGGAACTGTTCCTTGTTCCCTATCATATGTTTAGAGCAACCGCTGTCTAAGTACCAAATTTGGTTGCTTCCTCTCACTTGAACCTACAACAAGAAATCAAGGGTTAGTCTTAGGGACCCAAACTAGTTTGGGTCCTTTTCTATGAAAGAAGGGATGAATCAAGCTTTTTTTGGCCCAATTTGGTAACTATTTTTTCTTTCGTACAAAACTTTTATTTCTTCGACTGACCTGCTCTTTTGCAGTACATTCAATTTTGTAGTGGCCAGTCTTACCACAGTGGGTACATATTTTATTCTCCGAAAGAGTGATATACTTGCTTTTGGGATCCCATTTGGGAATTTGACTCCCAAAGCCAAGTCCTCTTCTGTTGCTACTATGATTTTCTTGAAGCCATGTCAAGGCATCAGAGGATTTATTCCATTTGCAAGTTCAATCTAATTCATGTTTGACTTTTCCAAGTTCTTCTTTTAGTACCCTTATCTGTTCATCCTTAGTGTACATCTTATCCTTTAGTTTTCCCACATTTTCTTCTAACATGATTTGAGAATGATCAACAGTCTTTTTGCTAGTTCTTAGTTTTAGTTTTAAATTTTTAGATTTTAGCTCTAGGATCATAGTTTCAAGTGGATGAACCTCGTTCTTCAAGGCAGTGTGGTTTCCAATTAGCTCGTCCAACCTGAGGGTTTCCATATTTTTGGATTCTTGAATAGCAGTGATTTTGCTTTCCCAGGAAATTGGTAACACCGTTGTCAGGATCTTCTCCACCCTGTCCTCTTCAAGAATGATTCTTCCAAGAGACTTGAGTTCATTTGTCAATGTTGTGAACCTCGTGTACATCTCTTGGATTGTGTCTCCTTCTTTCACAGTGAAGTTTTCATACTGGGAGTATAGTAGAGTACCTCTTGATCTTTTCACTTGAGGTGTTCCTTCGTGGGATACTTGCAAGGTATCCCAAATTTCTTTGGCAGTGGTGCAGCTTTGAATCCTACTATACTCGTCTGGACCAAGTCAAGAAACTAGACACTTTTTGGCCTTAGCATTTTTCTCCCACTTCTTTAAATCCTCAGCAGTGCAGTCAGCTCTAGTCTTTGGCACATCTACTCCTTCAGCAGTCTTCTTCATGGTGGCTAAAGGACCATCAGTGACTATGTCCCAGAGTTCATAGTCTTCTCCAATAAAGTGATCATTCATCTTGTTCTTCCACCATGAGTAATACTGGCCATTGAAGAGTGGTGGCCTTGCAGTTGATTGTCCTTCCCAGTTTCCAGGTGGTGCACTCATTTTCATCTTTTCCCAAGGTGTTAGCCTCTTCAGGGATAACCTGATCTGATACCNTTGGAAAACACATGGCTCAAAAGGTGAAAAACCCACGACCTACTTCCCAGTAGAATTTTCCCAAGCTCTTCACTAAAACAATGAGCCAAACAACATTTACAAAATAAACTCTTTTGTAAACCTAAGGACTAACTCTAATCCCGTTGTGGCAAACTAGCCTCTAGCTAATTGCGACAAACTTCAAGTTAACTCTAACTTGAATACTGTGTACCTATTACAATTGCTTCTAGATAAAGCTGAAAGATACAATTTGTAATCACCTACTACAAACAACTAGACTCAAAAGACAACAGATGGAACTGGTTCTTCGAGCTGGTTCAAGTAGCTTTTGAG
>ML296600.1:48548-68267 GCA_005239495.1 Nicotiana undulata
AAACTAGCCTCTAGCTAATTGCGACAAACTTCAAGTTAACTCTAACTTGAATACTGTGTACCTATTACAATTGCTTCTAGATAAAGCTGAAAGATACAATTTGTAATCACCTACTACAAACAACTAGACTCAAAAGACAACAGATGGAACTGGTTCTTCGAGCTGGTTCAAGTATCTTTTGAGTCGCACAAGGATTCTTCACATGAGCTGCTTGCAAAATTGCTTTGGTAATTTTTCTTTCAATTCTTTTTTCACTTCTGTGTATGTGCGCAACTCTTCAGCAGGAATACTTCGACAATTTATAGAATCAGTAGTTGAGATGTTGATGTACAATTCTGATGCAACTCTTCCTTGGTGGAAGAATTTGAGTCTATCTCAACTTCCTTGATCTTCCTTTATCTTGATTCTGTCCTACCTGAATACGAAGTCCATCTCCTTATCGGTTTTCAACCTTTTCGCTTAGGAGATAACCCCTTTTCTTCAGAGATGATGTTTATCTCCTGCGCATGGACTCTTCTCCTGCCATCTAGTCTGCTTGTATGTGTTTGCCCTGATGGACCTGGTTCAACAGTGTTGACATTTGTCATTCTTCAAAACCATGCAGTGACTTGATTCAACAGGGAGCCTAAAAATAGGCCAAGATTTCCAGAACCTCAAACGTCAAATTATTTCATATCCTTTCTCATATCTGGGTGTGTCAGAGTTACCTAAGGACCTCAAGGGATCCCGGCCAGTGCTCACACCCAGATTTCACAACCATAATTGAGTAAGTGCAGTGTGGAAGAGCCAGCCCCAATGCATCAAAGTTCAGAGGGATCTCATAGGGATCCCTAAGCAGTCACACATTGGTGGGGCAGAACTTAAGGACCTAAGAAGAGAGTGAGAGTGCTTGACATAGTTTGAAAAGGTTTTAGTAGGAAAACAATGTTAAAAGAGACTTGTTTGAAATAGTTTTGTAAAATAAAAGAGAGAGTTATTCAGTTAGACAACTTTGAAAAGAATAGGGTAATTAACAGACTAAACACAAACCAGAACATGTTCAGCAACACCCAAAGAACACAGAACCAAGACAGGTTCAGCAACACAAGCCTTCACACAGGGGTGATTGGGGATTGGGGACAAATAGAGCACGTATGATAAACACATAACATGCAGAGGTCTTTTGCACTTGGTGCAGGTAGCAAGACAGAATCAGAAATGCTCTAAGGAGTCCATGGGGTTGGGAGGTAGTATAACATCAACACAGTTTGAAATCAACATAGAATCATGCAAGTTTAGGATTGCTTTGCAAAGAAGGTTCATACCAGAAACCAGATAGAGCAAAGCCACATTGAGACATACTATGAAAGGGAGGTAACATGTTCATGATGATACTAAGGAAGGGGAGTACATAACATGCTAAATGAACAATAATGTAACCAGGTCAAGTACAAGTTTCACAGCAAAACCATAGATAAAAACATACTAGAAATAAGATGAATTGAAGTAGTAAAAGAAACATATTGTTTTTGGGACTTAAATTGAAATCAGGACATACCAGTAAAGAAGATAGCAAACACAAAGTGAGGAGCAAGAGAATATAGTAGTCAGCATTGGCTTACATCTGGCTAACTTAGAACAATAGCATGTAACCAAAGAAAGAAAGCAGAAGAGCTTTTGATTGTGAGAGAGAGTTTTTGAACCAATGTGTTCGTATCCTTTGTGTTAATGAGAGAGCATATATCTAGTAGTTTGAAACTAGGTAGAATAAGGTAAGAATCAAAGTCAAGCAGTAATTATGAAATTAGGTATCAATTAGTATAACATCAGCATAGATCCCTTAATTGAAGGAGTTAACTTCAAACGGTAATAGGCAGATAATAAATAAGGAAAGACACCATATATGACTTGAATATAACACATAAGGAAATAATTTCAGCATAGTAAATATAGAACAAGTAATTAGGCTAGGTTCAGAAAATCTAATTAAGAAAAGTACTTAAGAATCGACTGACAACATAGTCGACCAAAAAACAAGGCAAGAAAATATCTTAGAGGTTAAAAATCAGTAAGGAAATCATCACAAGAGATTAGTGAAAGGTATCAATTATAGGAAATTAGGGATTCAAACAGGGTAGTACTTATTAAGGGGAATCAACATAAATTGCACGGAATAAACACATAATAGGCAAGGAAAAGGAAAGAATCAGAACCCTAATAGGCACAGTAAAGTAAAAATCACATAGAATCAGGGATTCAAACTAGAACATAGTACTGATGAACACAAATTTCTGAGAATAAGCGAGATAAACACAGCATGTGCAAGAAGAAACAAGAATTAAAAACCCTAATCAGCAAAATAGGGTAAAAGTCACAAAAGCACCATATGTTCATGAGAAATAAGCACACATATAGATTAAACGAGCAAATCATCAAAGACAGCCTCAGAATCCAGGATTAAAACCAAGAATTAGGGTTTTCAACATAATAAATTGAACAAAAGGGGAAAAACTTAAGTAAACGTTTAAACATCGTGAGAATCATAGAATAACATGGAAAATTAGAAGAAGAATCGTTTTTGAAAGGGGTTAAGAAACCCTAGTTTGAAGACGAAGAGGAAAAATCGGAAAAATCTTTAAGAAAACAGTAAAGATAACTCGACTAGACTCAGATCTGTTACAGATATAAGAAGTCAAGAGCTGAAGTTAGGGTTTCAGAGAGAGATAACCCAGAGATGGAGAGAATCAGGTTTAGAAACCATAGATTTTAGCCGGAGATAGAAGGATCTTACTCGGACGGCCAAGAATGACCTGAGAATGGCATGAAAGGCCATGGATGTGAGCTGAAAAGCCTCTGGTTCTCTTGAGTACCTTAGGGTAGCAATAATACAGCGTGTGAGGGATCCATGGAGGCTAGGGATGGTGGTGGAACCACCATCGTTCCCAGCGAGCCAACGGCCGGTGAGAGGAGCTTAGGTTTAGCAGAGAGAGCTTGAGAGATGAGAGGAGAGTGTAACGACGGAGAAGAAGAGAGAATGAGAGAATGGGAATGAGGGTTTTTTTTTTTTTTTTTTTTTTTTTTTTTTTTTAGTAATCCACTAGGCGAGGCCTAGGGCTAGTTTTTTATTTATAAAGGCAAAAATTAACAAAGCGTCTGTGTTGTCCTACTATAAGTAGGACTATAAAATATGAAATTACATAACTCCTATTATCAAAATTGGGCTTGATGACCCCAATAATGATATCACAAAATGAAACGCTACTAGCGTTATCTAAAAAGTTAAAAAATAAAACTAGTCTAGATAAATGATGATAGAGCCCAAGGAAACCATGTATCCGCTGGTGAATATTCATATTGCGTGTGTTGCCTAGCCATCTTGCTATTGCTGAGTAGTCCATGAAGAGCCTGCCTAAGTAGGCCAATACCAACCTTACTGCCCAGTAGCTCAAAGTTGAGTGTACTGCCCATCTTTGCACCCATATTTTGCTTGTGAACCATTTATGTATCCATGTGTTATCTCCATGAGTGTATTCCCTGTACATCCTAGTTGCTTTAACTGCGGGTTTGGGGGGTAGTCTTTAGGATTAATTTAGGTAAGAAAAGATCTAGTCAGTTGATCAAAATTGATCAACGGCCAGATTAAACAAGACATTGGGTCGGGTAATTTTAATGGATTGGGCCTGGGCTATTGGGTTAATTCAATCAGGTTTGCGTTTGGTTCAATTAGGCTATAATTGAAACAAAACTAGGCCATTTGTGAAATACCCAATGCAAATTAATTAAAATAATTTGTAAAATAGCTAATAATTATAAAAATTGAATTTCATGCATAGAAAATAATTTAAAATAATTATTTAGTATTTTAAAAATACAAAAAAATGGTATAAAATCATACGATTGGGCTATAATTGCAAAGTAATTGCAATTATAGGCAAAAGGTGTCAATTTGGCTAATTACGAAATAATTTGGTCTTAATAAGACTAAAAATAATAAATTAAATCAAGAAATATTATTGAAATCATTTGTGATGCAATTTTGTAATTATTTGTTGGGAATAAATTGTTGGATAAACTAATAAAAAACATAGGAAAATTGTGGAAAAATATCAACTGATATTAATGCATGATTTTGAAGATATATATGCAATTTAAAAAATATTTTTTTGGGGAAAAATTCGGTAACAACGGCAGCCCCTCTTTACCCGAAAAGGATGAAAGAGTTTGTCGGGTAAAGATATGATGACCAATTTTGACCGAGCGAAACGGTTTGAGAGATTTAGGCCGCACCATGGCTTCTAAGCTGCCTACATATCCCTGGTTTTACCGGAATCAGGCCGTATGTAGTTCCGGATTCATCGGCGAAGTATACTGATGAAGTCATCACAAGAATGAACGCAACATCTAGGGTTGGATGAGTGAATGGTTTACGGGAATGGTTAGGTTTGAGAGAGCTTGAGCAGAATCGCTCCTGCTGGGATAGTCGTTGCTTGACGGGTTATCTGCAATAAAAGAAATATAAGCGTACACTATGCATAAATTTAAACATGATGCAAGTTCCCGTTGGACTATGAGGATTGTCTTTGGACGGTTAGGGATGACGTCCTTAGACCATGATGTCCTGGGCCATGAATTGCTTGATGAGATATTCGCAAGCCATGAAATGATGTTCTCGGGCCATGAAGATGGTGCTTCCGAATTATGACGCCTTTGAATAATGATATGCAAAATTGAGAGATCCTCAAGCCATGACATGGTGTCGTCCGGCTATGAGGATGATGTCGTTAGACTATGACGCCTTTGGACAAGTTGGCGATATTTCAGCCCATGAAATGCAGTAATATGATGCTGACAAGACAGAGCTTAGCCCGAAAGAGAAGCGGAGTAAATAATGCTTGAGAGACAGTGCTTAGTCTCGGTGAAAAAGTAAATTGGAGGCAGAGCATAGCCTCATGCAAGTATGGAGACAGAGCTTAGTCTCATGCAAATGAAGGCAGATATTAGCCTTATGCAGATGGAGGTAGAGCTTAACCTTATGTAGATAGGAAGGCAGCGGTTAGCCTTATGCAAATGGAAGGCAGAGATTAGCCTTATGTAAAATGGAGGTAGAGTTTAACCTCATGCGAGATGGAGACAGAGCTTAGTCTCATGAAAATGAAGGCATAGATTAGGCTTATGCAAAATGGAGGTAGAGCTTAACCTCATGCAAGATGGAGACAGATCTTAGTCTCATGCAGATAGGAAGGCAGCGGTTAGCCTTATGCAAGGGAAGGCTGAGATTAGCCTTATGCGGAAGAATAAATAGCAAATGATAGCAGAATTTCTTAGCTGGTAGTAGATTGCAGTGTTGCAATTGTTGACTACGGAGCATGTTATCCTTTGTGCTGATAGCGAATGTCGGCAAGTGCGATGGTTTCGAGAATTGTGACTTTGAACATGTTCGTTCTTCGTGCTGATAACAAATTTTGAGGTTTGTGACTTCGAAGCGTGTTTATTCTTTGTTCCTGCATCCAAAGAAAAATCGTGAGTTTTGTAGTTGGGGAAGGTTGGTTCGTATTCCTGCTGGCTTTGCTCGACTTGTCCTGCTTAATCTGATGATCCTATTCATATCATCAGGGTAGCGTTTGCTAAACAGAATTATTTTGAAAGCAAGCATGCATGATTTTGTAAGGACATAGTATAAAATATATATTGTTTTAAAGAAATTTAGATGAACTGACGACCGTGACACGGTTCAAGATATTGCAACCTCTCATGCTACGAAATTTTGAGGGTCCTCTTCAAAATTCTGCCCCAGTTAGATGGTTTGACGCTTCTGACTGTCGCGCATGCTGCGATCGGCTGAACTTGCTTCGGAATTTTGAGGCTCCTCTTTAAAATTCTGCCCCAGTTTCCAATTACGGGGGGAAATGAGATTTTTATTGAATTATGACCGAAACCATAGGGCTGCCTACATATCCCCTCTTAAACGGTAATCAGGTCAGGCGTAGTTCAATTTACATCACTGAGAAAAGCATAACAAGTTACACATAATATCATTTGACTGCATCTGAATTGATTGGCTTTGGCAAGACTTCTCCATCCATTTCTGCAAGTATAAGATCTCCTCCTGTCAATACTCAGTGAACCATATACGGACCTTTCCAGTTGGGAGAGAATTTCCCTTTGGCTTCATCTTGATGTGGAAAAATCTTCTTTAACACCAGCTACTCCGGTGTGAACTGTCTCGACTTGACTCTTTTGTTGAAAGCTCTGGACATTTTATTCTGATAAATTTGACCATGACATATTGCATTCATTCTTTTCCCGTCTATGAGGGCTAGTTGCTCATAACGACTTCTTACCCACTCTGCATCACTGAGCTCAACTTCTTGCCTGATCCTTAAGGAAGGAATCTCTACTTCGGCAGGAATGACAACTTCCGTGCCATAAACCAGCAAGTAAGGAGTTGCCGCAGTTGATGTACGGACTGTGGTGCGGTATCCCAATAAGGCAAATGATAACTTCTCGTGCCACTATTTATGCTTTTCTATCATCTTTCTCAATATCTTCTTGATGTTCTTGTTGGCGGCTTCTACATCTCCATTCATCTGGGGTATATAAGCTGTGGAATTCTTGTGCTTGATCTTGAAAGTATCACACATGGATTTCATCAGGTCACTGTTGAGATTGGAGCCATTGTCGGTGATAATTGACTCTGGAATTCCGACCCGACAAACAATACGGTCACGGACAAAGTCTACCACAACTTTCTTAGTCACCGCCTTGTAGGATGCTACTTAGACCCATTTGGTGAAATAATCGATTGCGACCAAGATGAACCTGTGTCTGTCTGAGGTGGTAGGCTCGATCGGTCCAATGATGTCCATTCCCCAAGCAGCGAACGACCAGGTGAGCTTGTTGCATTGAGCTCGTTTGAGGGTACCTTTATCATATCTGCATGTACCTGACATCGGTAGCATTTCCGGACATACTGGATGCAGTCCGTTTCCATGGTCATCCAGAAATAATCGACTCTGAGTATCTTCTTGGCCAAGACAAAACCATTCATATGTGGGCCACAGGTCCCAACATGGATTTATTCAGTAATTTGGAGGCTTCCTTTGCATCAACACATCTCAATAATCCCAAATCGGGAGTTCTCCTGTACAGGATTCCTCCGTTGTGAAAGACTCTTTTGAACAATCTCCAGAGCGTTCATTTCTGAGTATGATTTGCAAGCTCTGGGTACTCTCCCTTTGATAAATACTCCTTGATGTCGTGGAACCATGGTTTTCCGTCTGCTTCTTCTTAGACATGGGTACCGTATGCCGGCTGGCTATGGATTTGCATTGGAATAGGGTCAATGAAGTTCTTATCTCGATGTTGTATCATGGATGATAGAGTGGCCAATGCATTGGCGAACTCGTTCTGAATTCTGGGAACATGCCGAAATTCCGTCTTCGTGAACCTCATTCTCAATTCCTGCACGTGGTGAAAATATGACAGTATCTTGGAATTCTTAGTAGCCCATTCTCCTTGTACTTGGTGTATTAGCAAATCTGAGTCACCAATTACCATCAGCTCCTGAATATTCATATCAATGGACATGTTGTGCCCTAAGATGCTGGCTTCATACTCTGCCATATTGTTGGTGCAGGGGAATCTGAGTTTAGCAGATACCAGATAATGTTGGCCAGTTTCCGATACCAGGACAACTCCAATGTCGACTCATTTAAAATTCGCCGCTCCATCGAAGAACATTCTCCAACCGTCATAGGATTCTGCAATGTCTTCTCCTATGAATGACACTTCTTCATCAGGGAAATACGTTTTCAGGGGTTCGTATTCTCCATCCACAGGGTTCTCAGCAAGATTGTCCATCAATGTTTGTCCCTTGACTTCTTTCTGAGTCACATAGACAATGTCGAACTCACTTAACAGGATTTGCCACTTAGCCAGATTGCCAGTGGGCATGGGCTTCTGAAAGATGTATTCAAGGGATCCATCCTTGATATGAGATATGTTGTGTAGGCACAGAAGTAATGCCTCAGCTTTTGTGCTACCCAAGTTAGAGCACAACAGGTACGCTCCAGTAGAGAATACCGTGCCTCGTACGGGGTGAACTTCTTACTCAAATAATATATAGCCTGCTCTTTTCTCCCTGTCTCGTTTTGCTGCCCCAGAACACAGCCAAAAGCTCCATCTAATACTGCGAGGTAGAGTAGCAAGGGTCTAGCTGGCTCTGGCGGTACCAAGACTGGCGGTGTGGACAGGTACTCCTTGATTCTGTCGAAGGCCTTTTGAAAGTCCTCGGTCCATTTGGTTGCAGCATCTTTCTTCAGCATCTTGAAGATTGGTTCACATATGACCGTGGACTAGGCTATAAACCGGCTGATGTAGTTAAGGCATCCCAGGAAACTCATCACATCTTTCTTGTTCTTTGGCGGTGGTAACTCTTGGATGGCTTTGAACTTTGACGGATCCAATTCTATCCCTCGGCGGCTGACAATGAACCCAAGCAATTTTCCAGCAGGAACCCCAAATGCACATTTGGCGGGGTTTAATTTCAGGTTGTATTTCTGCAAACCTGTTGAAGAACTTCCTTAGATCTGCCATATGGTCGGCGGCTTTCTTGGATTTGATAATGACGTCATCCACATACACCTCGATCTCTTTGTGTACCATGTCGTGGAAGATAGTGGTCATAGCTCTCTTGTAGGTGGCCCCAACATTCTGTAGGCCAAATGGCATCATCTTATAACAGTAGACTCCCCACGGCATGATGAAAGCCGTTTTTCTCAGCATCTTCCTCGTCCATCCAAATCTGATGGTAACCAGCAAATCAATCCATGAACGACTAAAGCTCATGATTGGAACAATTGTCAATCAGAATGTGTATGTTTGAAAGGGGGAAATCATCCTTCGGACTGACCCGATTGAGATCCCGGTAGTCGACACAAACTCTGACATTTCCATCCTTCTTAGGCACTGGCACGATGTTTTCTAACCATGTCGGATATTCAACTACCCTGA
Source organism: Nicotiana undulata (assembly GCA_005239495.1). NCBI lineage: Eukaryota > Viridiplantae > Streptophyta > Magnoliopsida > Solanales > Solanaceae > Nicotiana > Nicotiana undulata. The sequence goes on from ML296600.1 coordinate 57,540, forward strand.
GAACCTTGGCATTGATTTGCTTGGTAACTTCTTCCTTGATTTTCAGACTCATGTCAGGCTTGAACTTTCTGAGTTTCTATTTTACTGGCGGGCACATTGGATTGGTTGGCAACTTGTGAGCCACAATGGATGTGCTTAGACCAGTCATGTCATCGTACGACCACGCAAATATGTCTTCATACTCTTTCAAGAACTTTGTGTATTGTTCCTTCTCTAACGGAGACAAATGGATGCTGATACGAGTTTCTTTGACATTTTCTGAATCTCCCAGGTTGACGACCTTAGTCTCGTCCAAATTGGACTTAGGTCTGTACTCAAAATCTTCGACTTCTCTGATAATTTCATCAGGTATATCATCATCTTCTTCTGAATGATGTCCTTTTGTTGCGTTGTCTCGTAGCATGTCACAGTCATTGGTTCATCAAGACAAGTAATAGTAATGTTGTATAGATAAAGTAATGAGAGAAAAATGATAATAATAAATATTAATTCATAAAAACATAAAGCGCTTTTGATAACTTAAACAAATGTTTTAGAACATTATAGATCTTATTGCAAAATGAAATGCGAGAAGGAAATCATTTAGCAAATAAAAATAAACAATGCTTGCTCAGCCTTGCTACCCCGGGACTCGTCGGGCCCTGGCTATCCTGATAGTCCAGTTCTTGAGGAATGATCCTTCGCTCACAGCTTGTATGGAAGGGACTTCCTCCTCCTCCTCCTCCTCCTCAACAATGACGCAACAGTCCATATCATCATCTTCTAGGAATAGATTCTTCAAAGCTGCCAGTGCTTCTTCTTCCTCTGACCCCCATATGATATCGGCCTGCTAAAAGGTCTTCTCCAGATGCGGTATAGGCTGTTCCAATGGTTAATAAGGACCGCGCCATGGTGGCGACCAGTTCTTGTACTCTTTCCATGTGTACTTTACCCCAGCCCAAAAGTGGTGCCATGGCACTTGAGCTGTATTGGCTTAGAGATCCCTTGACGATTCTTGCCGAGTCCTCTGCTAGGCTCGTACCCACTCTAGTTCAGTATGCTTTCGATCTTACTATACCACCACTTGTCTTTGTCTATTGCGTTGACCCGCTCGATATGGTGGTACGTTTCTCCACCCAGCATTCTTCTACCTTCAACCACCGGGATAGTCTGGTGGCTATAGATAGGGTTTCTTCCATTCCCATGGATGATCACTTCCTGGTGGTTCCATTCGAACTTCACTGCTTGATGCAGTGTTGACGCCACAGCCCCATCGGCATGTATCCACGGCCGTCCCAATAACAAGTTGTAGGACATCGATATGGCTATTATCTGAAACTCAACTTCGAACCACGTGGGTCCTATCTGCAGACAAAGGATGATTTCACCAATGGTGGACCTTTGAGAACCGTCGAAAGCTTTTACATTCATAGACCCTTCTCTTATCTCGTACAATCCTTTGCCCAATTTCTTGAGTGTCGTCAACAGACAGATGATGAGGCTGGATCCCCTGTAAATCAGAATCTTGGTGATGAAGTAGTCCTCACATTGTACCGTGATGTGCAGTTCTTTGTTGTGACTTAACCCTTCAAGCGGTAGCTCGTCTTCGTGGAAAGTTATATTATGACTCTCCAACACTTGACCTACCATATTGGCCATTTCCCCGCTGGTGATGTTATTTGGCACATATGCTTCGTTCATCACTTTCATCAAAGCCTTCCTCTGCGTTTCTGAATTCTGCAGCAATGACAGAATGGATCTGGGCTGGGGTTTTGTTCAACTGATCGATGACTGAGTATTCTTTATCCTGCACCTTCCTCCAGAGATCGTTTGGGCCTGCCTCAATGATGGGCGGCCTGTTGGAAGCCTGTTTGATGGATTCTTCCAAGTGTTCAGGTGTATACACCATGCCGGTCCTTGTCATTCCCTGTGCAACAGTAGCTTCTTCTACCTTGACTTTACCTTTCCTCCTTGCCTCAGCTACATAGTCCCACGGTACAATGTTGGTGTAGAAAGGCAGCGTGGTTGACACCGTCACAGTGATTGGTGCAGCTACTTTCACTTCAAACGGAACAGGTGCCTTAGTAGGCCGCATAACTTCAACTTCGAACGGCACAGGTGTGTCTGCAGATGGTGTCGTTTCAAACTCAAATGGGACTGACGCAGTTAACTCAACATCTCCGGATGGCTGAATCTGGACTATGATGGGATTAAGAGTGACTATTGGCTTCTTTGGGTCATCACCTTCTATGATCAACCCGATCGAGCCCTCTGGGTCCCAATCTTCTTCTATCTCTATCATGTTGACACCCCTATGGTCTGGGAGAGGATTGTTGCAAACATTGGGAGCAGTCTCCTTTGCTTGGATGACCTTATTATCAATCAGAGACTGGATCTTATCTTTCAATGAGCGACATTCATCAATTGTATGCCCCTTCATGCCGGAATGGTATGCACAAGTTTTATTTGGATTAACCCATTGAGAGGGATTATCAGGGTTTACAGTAGGGATAGGAGTGACATAAATAACAGCTTTCAATCTTTCATATAGCTGGTCAATAGGCTCAGCAATGGCAGTATATTGCTTGGGCGATCTCCGGTCAAAATTGGGTCGAGGTCTTGGAATGTTTTGGCGAGAAGGAGGTGACTGGAAGTGAGACGGTTGAGAGTTGTAAGTATGATAAACGGGAGCTGGTCGGGAATATCTAGGGGAAGTAGGCTGATAGGTAGGTGGTGGAGATGCCTTATATGTTGGTGGAGGTGCTGGCTGATATGTGGGCGGGGGTGCTTGGTAGGTGAGTGGAGAGTTTCGATAAGTCAGTGGGGATTTAGGCCCATGTGCGACCATTACGGCCCCCACATCTCTCTTCTTGGATAAACCACCATACTGCAGGGCCTTGTTTGTAGCTTGTAATGCTTCAAAATTGGTAACTATTCCACTTTTAATTCCTTCTTCGATTCTCTCACCTAACTTGATGATGTCAGAGAATTTGTGGTTTTCATTCAAGATTAGCCGCTCATAATAATGTGGGTCTTTAACTCGGAAAAAGAATTTGTTCATCTGTTCTTCTTTTAGGGCAGGCCTGACCTTAGCTGCTTCACATCTCCAGCGAGTTGCATACTCGCGAAAAGTTTTCGTGGGCTTCTTCTTAAGATTCTGAATATAGAACACATCTGGTGCATTCTCTGTATTGAACCTGAACCGATCCATAAAGTCTAACGCCATGTTCACCCAGTTTGACCACTTATTAGGGTCTTGGATGATGTACCAAGACAGAGCATCCCCTGTTAGGCTCCTCATAAACAGCTTCATGTGAATCTTCTCATCTCTTCCCACTCCAACCAATTTATCACAATGGGTCCTCAGATGGACCCTAGGATCACATGTACCGTCGAACATCTCAAACTTAAGAGGTTTGTAACCCTCGGGTAGTTCGACATCGGGTTGTATGAAGATATCTTCATAGTTCAGCCCTTCAACTCCCTTGCTTCCTTCAACACCTTGAACTCGGCTGGTCAGCTTCTTGAGTTCTTCGGCCAAATTCTTGATAAGCAAATCCTTCTCACTGGATACAAGTGTGTATGAAATGGGTTGGGAGGAGTGTGGTAGATTCTCCGTGTAGATGGGATTGTTGTGATGGTTTGGTGCCTGGGTATAGAGGTGGTCATTTATGGAGTTTTGTGGTTCAGGGACGATCAATGGGGTATTTCTCGGAGTGTGACAAGCATTGTATTATGGTGGAAGAGTTGGATTTTTCGGTGGAGTTGTGTGGTGATGAGTTGTGGGAGGATTTTGTTTGCTTGGGGTATTCTGGGGAGGTATGGGATTTTGGATGTTTGGATGGTTGACATCTGGGACACTGAGTGAGAAGGATAAATTCGCCAAATTCCAGACATGCTCAAGCTCTCCTTGGAGCTTCAACAACCTTTGCTCGAGTTGTGTCATAGCCTCATTCTGAAACTGAGTACCTTGACTATCAGTAGCTTATGTTCGTTCCACTGGCGTTGTGTTTTCTTTCATGATATGGCTTGAATCTTCCATTTTTCCTTTGCCTTTGCTTTTTCCCTTAGGTGGACTAGGATGAGGAGAAGGCGGAGGGCCCCTGGATCTTATATAGTATGATGATGATGCCAGAATGCACGAACCAACCTTTGGGGAGGGGAATAATCAAAAAGAAAAAAAGAAAAACAAAAAAGGTAGCCAAGTTAGCGAGGATCATGAGAAAATATTGCAGTATTTAAACACATAGTGCAAGAATATAAAACGTGTCCTAATTTGGGAGCCTCGCTTTGCCCGAGGTTGTCCTAGCGACAAATTGATTTGGAGAACTTAAATGCCAAAATGCCTCATTTCATTAATGTAAAAATAGACGAATCCAAAACAATACTAAAACAATAAGCAGGAAATAAAGTCACTAATGGTCGTGGGCCTTATTACATTGATGAAAGCGGAAAAGGAAATCCTATCCTACTTGGTCCTAGAAGGACCTTCCCCAGATTCAGCATCTTTGATCCCATCGAACAGATTCCCTAGATCACGCAGTCCTAGCAGTAGGTATGCTCTGGCCAGATGCCCTCCTTCATTTCCCTCAACTTTCTAACAGTCTTCGACCATTTTGATGATTTTACCTTCCAGCTCCACTATGCCTCGCTCCAAGTATTCCAGTTTCTTGTTGAAACGGATGGCCATGTCTTTCCATTCCTCGATCAAACTTTTGTTGGTTTCATGTATCTCACGGTGCTCATTCTCAGACTCATGAATCCTCTTGCGCAGCCGATTGTACTTGACCTGAGCCTCGACACTCTCGTCTATGATTCTGTGGCCTCGGCTGATCCCTGGCCTGATTAATCCATCCAAGTCGTCTTCTAACCACCCCGGGTAGAAAGGTGCATATCCTGCGTGGTACCTGTCTAGTTTGATTATGTTCTTCTCCATTATGATCTTGTAGTGCCACATGTGTTGGGCTTGGCATTTGTAGGGAATATCATCATCCTGAAAGTCAGCTCGGAAATGGATCATCTTGTCGACCCTTGGCACAACTTGTTTTCTGCCTGCTTATCTCATGACTCGGAGAGGAACGTAAGGATATATTCCTCTCAGCCCGATTAGCACCAAGTGTTGTGCATCCCAGACTTGACAATGAATTCGTCTGTTGGGAACCAGTCGAACATCCATTGTACCTGCTCATCAGTTAGGTTATCAAAGAACTCTACCTACTCATTGGCAGTCTCTGGCTAAGCAAACTTGTCGGGGATGTATGTTATCCGCTTGGGGTGATGGAAGGTAATGTGATCGTTCCACGCCCTTCATGGAAGTTCTTGGTGGTATTGACCCTTTTGGAGATATTCTAAGAGCTACAGTTGTAGTAATAGGTTGCAACCTTCGAAGTGCTTAGCTCCTCTTTGACAGTGTTCTAAGGCTCGGTAAATGTCCGAGATGATCATAGGGACGATGCTAAAGGCTTGCCCGTCAATTCCCTCCATCAAGGTCTTGGTTACCATAGCTAACCTAGTGTGGATCCTTTCCTTCTTTGTTGGAAACACGATCATCCCCAGAAAGAAAACAATGAAGACAAATACCGTACGGTGAATATGTCCCAGAGATGTAATGGAAAATTCATCATGGTGAGTACGGTACGATTTGCTGTGACCGTATCTTTCATATAAGTACTCAAAAGGTACGTACGAGTGTTTCAAACATTCTAACTCGGTGTTCTTCTTCAGACCCATCATTTTCAAAAAGCCTTTGCATGTGCGGTTCTCAGGAACCAATAACCTAGGGGTTTCCCAGACTAACCCAGCTAGTCCTCCTATCTCTTCTAGCAGTGGCGTCATCTCAATGTTCCCAAAGCGAAAGACGACTCTTTCGCTATCCCAAAATAAGGTGGCAGCCTCGATCAACACGTTGTTGGGTTGGATGTCTAGGAGAGATGATAAATTACCCAGGTATTTCTTGACATGTTTCTTATCGCTGGAGTGAAGATCCTCCCACCAGTTCAGGAGCTTTGGGTGGATATTGATGACCATGCCGAATCTAGGGACTTCGTGCCTCATATTTCTGCAAGACAACCACAGTTAGGCCCTTACCCCCACCAGACTCGACTATTTGTACATTTATGATTAGCACACAAGAATTTAGTTCCTCAAATAAATGCACAGAACGTGATTATGTCCGTTGGGATTATGAAAAGCCATTGGACTTTGGACAAGGCTGTCTTAAAGGGCTATTGTGCGGACAACACATTAACCCAGCTAGTTTTGACCATGATGCATGTACAATATAACAAAGTAAGGTTTCTATGGGGTTTTAGACTGGAACCCTTGAGCGGACAACTCAAGGGGGAAGGCACGGAACTGTCGACTGCACCGTTGATCTACTAGTTTTACCGCAAATAAGCCTTTCCGAATTTAGGGGTGATATAAAATAGGAAGAACGCAACCACTCATCAAGCGTTGCTATAGGTTTTTTATTGGCAAGAGTGGAGTATGATGTTGAGCATGATTATGCAACAATAAATAAGCAATAAATGCAGGTAGTCATGTATTTGCACGTTATAAAAGCGGTAAATACAACAGTTATGATTTAAAAAGCGATTGCAAAGGGAAACAAAGAAAACATATCAGTTTTTCTTTTGGGAAAAAATAAATACTTGAAAGAAATAAACAATTAATTGCACAAAAGGGGAAAGGGAAAAGGTACAAATTCACAAAGCAGTTTGAAATGGTAAAAGCCGAAAAATCCCCAACAGAGTCTCCATGCTGTCGCGCCCCCTTTTTCCTCTCCTTTCGGATCAGTCAGGGTTTTTGACATTATTGGGACAACTCATTTTCTTTTTGGAAAGGGATATGTAAGGAATTGAAGAGTCGACACTTAACGAATTAAGGTGCGTTAGGGAACCTACTAAGGGTCATTACAACACTAATTGGTTAACCAGAGATAGGGTAAGGGCTTGAAATTAATTTAAGGGGAAGGTGTTAGGCACCGCTCAAAGTCCACAACTGTGGTTCCCGGCGAAACAAACTTTGTGAATTTTAAACAAGTAAGCAATTAGGCATATACGTGAACAAAAAAAGGTTTTGAAAAGGTTCGCAGTCTAAGCACACATATGTGCTAAAGTTTAAAAGATTCAAGTTCTAAGCATACATGTGTAAGGGATAGAGGAGTCCTAGGTTATTTATCCTATAGGATCACATCAGTACAATGCCCGGTAATCACTCCTCAGAAAGGGGCTACACTTAGCGCACCGGTCATCATATCCATATCTACCCTTTTCCACCCATTAGCGGTTATTTAAGCGAGTTTTATTTACGGTCTCTATGCGTGCTGTTACCCGTCCCTTCTTAATGGTCCTGGAGGAATTTAGGACCTCTACCTATAGGCAGTTCTAGACAGACCCCTAAGGTTAAAAGGAGAAAATACTAAGGCGACAAGCAAGAAAAAATAGGACTTTAGCAAATAAGGGCAGGAAAGAAGCAGTTAAGAGGCTCAGATTTACCTCCACAAATAATGCACATAAACAACACGTATCAAATACAAGCAGGAAGCAATTTTATTGAGTAGAATCCTAGACATGATAGCTAAGTGAATATTAGAACATAAGAGATATGCAGATTTGTTTTATAAACTCAGAAGCAGGGGGCCCTTATCAGTTTGCCTACTGATTTTAAGCCTGTTAACCGTTAAGAAGTAAACACAAAAGTGACAGCTTCCAGTTTTGAAAGTTGATTACCTAAGTCTTACCTAGGCGTAGGATAATGCACAATGATCACCAAAATTGTTAAAACTGTTTAGAAGTTGTTATACTTAAGGCATGATGTTCCAAGTGTTGCAAAATATAGGGACTATTGCCAGTTTTGCTTAAACAAGGTAAATCAAATGTGAGACTGTCTTATATACTTTTTCATGCATCAGTAGTTTAGCTAAGTGTGACTGAGCGAATACAAATGGGGTCCTAAAACAGGGTATCTAGTATGCATATATAAAATGCAAAATGATTTATACGCAAAATTCTTAAAGCAAGATTTCTAAATGCACAGCATGATTTTAGGATATGCAGAGTTCCTAAAGCTTGATTTCTAAATGCACAGAAAGTTACAGCATTGTTAAGCATGATTTCAAAATGTGCAGAAGCAACAGTTTATGTTAATGCCATTATTTAGCCTAGAAGCAGGATTTCTAAGTGATAAAAAATAATGTCAAACGAGATGATGAAACAGTATATGTAAAACCTAAGAACATGGTATCTAATGCATGATTGGAATGTATTGGTCCTAAACATGGATTCTAATGCGTATATAGGAAAATGTAAACCTAAGGCATGATTTTGACCCATCGATATTGATAACATATATGACTACCCTTCCCTTTTAACTAGCCAGCCCCAATATTCGTTTACAACAATTATTACAAACCAATATTGAATGATTTACATAAGTAGATAAAGAAAAAGTAAGAAGTTACATTATAGGGAGCCTGGAAATAGGCCCAGATTTCCAGAACCTCAAGTGCCAAATTGTTTCATAGCCTTTCTCATATCCGGGTGTGTCAGAGTTCCCTAAGGACCTCAAGGGATCCCGGGCAGTGCTCACACCCAGATTTCACAACCATAATTGAAGTCGTTTAGGACTCGAGATGCAGGTACAATCTAGTCTAGCAGGATGAGCTGCTCTACGACCCTCAATTTTTTTATGTTCGCCGAACTACATGGATCCACGAGAACACATTTAACTTGAATTTTATTTAGCAAGATAGAAATTACCAAGGCGTCGTTGTGCGGCTGAGAGAGGCATTTCGTTTTTTCGTCGTTGAACGATAGAGTGTCTTCGAGCATATAGTCTCGAGTTCGTTTCTCTCTTGTGATCCATACTTTGGTGCATTTGAATACAGTTCTTATGGTACGTCGAACCCGTCGATGATCATGTGGATAACATTCTGAGGTTCTTCTTGCTCGTTTTTTCTGTCGGCGTCTCTTTCCCTAAAGTGTTTTTTGGCTCTATCACTGAGGAATTCTCGAAGATGACCTTCGTTGAACAATCGAGCTACTTACTCTCTTAACTATCTGTAGTCTTCGGTCCTATGACCATGTGTTCAATGATATTTGCACATTAGATTCGGATTTCTCTGAGAAGGATCAGTTTGTATATGTTTGGGTCACCTAGTGTCTTTGATCCTTCCGATGGACGATACAATCCCTGATGCATCGACACTGAAATTGTACTCCGATAATCGAGGTTCTTCTGTGGGATCTGCATATTTGTCGAAGCTATTACTTATGAGTCCCCGAGAGTTCCGCCCTCGGTCACCCCTTCGATTATTCTGGGCGGAATTACGTCCGGGGGTTATTCCTTCTATCTGAAACATATGGTTGACAACTGTCTTTATTCGGCCTCGATTCTCTATCAACATCTCTTTGATTTTTACCTGTCGACCGGTTTGGATGCACTGAACCTGAGGGGACTCCTAGTTGGTCGTCCTCGACCCTAATCTTTGACTAATATCGATTGTGGACACTTTCCCAAGTCACAACCAGGCATTCTATTAAATTCTGCTTCAACTGGAGCGATGCAATCGAACTCCGCTCGTTTAATCCTTGGGTGAGGCTTGGACAGCCCAATTGTCAGTAACCAGTGGTAATTCCATACGTTCCACTTGGAATCGAGATACAAACTCTCTTAGCATCTCGTTATCCCTTTGCTTCACCTTGAAGAGGTCTGATTTTCTCGTTGCAACATTTACAACACCAGTGTGTGCCTTTACGAATGAATCTGCCAACATGGCGAATGAATTGATAGAGTTCAGTGACAAGTTGTGATACCAAATCATAGCTCCCTTCGACAGGGTTTCTCTGAACTTCTTCAGCAATACTGACTTGATTTCATCATCTTCCAAATCATTTCCTTTTATGGCGCACGTATAAGAGGTAACGTGCTCATTAGGGTCCGAGGTCCCGTTGTATTTAGGTTTATCGGGCATCCTGAACTTCTTTGGGATGGGCTTTTGAGCCGCACTTGAGGGAATGACTTTTGCAAAAACTTTTTAGAATCCATTCCTTTTAAGATCGGTGGTGCCCTCGGTATCTGATCAACACCAGAGTTATAGGTTTCCACCTTCTTGTCGTTGGGCTCGATTTTCTTCTCTCCCGATTCTATTCTCTTAGTAAGCTCCTCGAGCATTCTCATTATAGCAGGGTCCTTTGTCGAAGTATTGTCGCCTGACCTTTCAGGCACTGGCTCGGTACGGCGAGTAGCCTCTTGTTCGACCCTATTCGGTGTCACGTGCTAATTTTGTAGCTGAGCAATAGCGTTCTGTTGGGCTTGCAGCATTTCAAATATAACTTTGAGACTGACACCTTCGTCTTCTCTGGCCTGAGTACCTCGACCGTCAGTTCAACCGTCTCTGCGTACGCTTTCATGGGGTCCCCGCCTAAATCTGCATTCAAAGCAACAGTGAACCGACATCGAATAAGGTAGAGTAATCTCATCGCATAAAAAATCTTTACAATACTGGCATATATGTTAAGAAAATCCACATATACCTACAGAAATAACAAAAATTATAAACAAAAGCAGTAGGGACAGCGGAATCAATATAGTTGGGTTTTTAAAAATACTCCAATCAATATGTCACTCGTACATTTGCTGCTATAAAATACACAGAACTAACCCGTGATGCTGCTAGGAATCACAAAACTTGGCCACCCAGAAAATCCACTTTTATCTGTTGTCAACTTGTCATGCCACTTCCCCCCC
>ML296600.1:77413-88452 GCA_005239495.1 Nicotiana undulata
GTGGGGGGAGAGGGTAGGGTGGGGGAGGGGTTGCCCCTCCGGTGTAGATAAGATTTTTTCTATCTTCTTGTAATCTTTTTTTGTAGGACTCTTTAGTAATACCTTTTGTATATATAAAAATAGAAAAGAGTTTCATTCAATTTTTCTTTCAAGTTTTCTTGGCTTTAGATGACATAACCTTCGATAATTGGATGAGCACTGATTCCGGCTCGGGGTAGAGTAAACCCTTAAGTTTACTGGCAGTTCGAGGCGATGGGACTTTGGTTTTGTGTTAAGTGAAGGAAAGGCCCTTAGGCTTTTAAATATCGACCCTTAGGCTCTTTAGATTGGCCCTTAGGAGTAGCTTCTTCGTCAACCTCCTCAGGAGTTTGACTTAGTGAAATTTTTGGTATGCCTTAGCATGTTTCTTTTGAATTCATGTTTGAATATTCGAAGGTTCGATTGATTGGAACCTTATTTGTAAGTAAATATGTAATGATAATCGAATACCTCTTGAGGTTTTTGAAGGCTGATATTTTCGAAGCTTCCATATTATTCGAGGGTTGATTTTATCGAAGCCCTTTTGCTTTTGCCGAGGGTAGCCTGATTTAACCCATTTTTTGAAGTATTTGAAGGCCTTTAGTTTTATGGCGAAAGTCAGACGTCTCCAGATGCATTTTTTTCGGCCATAGCCTTTTTATATGACCATAGTCTTTTATATGGCTATAACCTTTAGTCCCCGAGTGTGATGGCCTTGGCTTTAATATCGAGGGGATGCCCTCTTTGAGGTCTTATAAGTTCGAGTATGCCTCATTGAGGTCTTAAGAGCTCGAGTATGCCTCATTGAGGTCTTATGAGTTCGAGTATGCCTCATCGAGGTCTTATGAGTTTGAGTTTGCCTCTTAAAGGTCTTATATGTTCGAGTTTTCGATGACTCAATATGTTGACTATCGATGGCAGTCCCCGAGTATTTGGGTGCATTTGGGGATTTAGCCCTTGAGTTGTTTCATTGCAGAAATATAAATGTGAAAATAGTAGACTTCTTTGAGGCAGAAAGTGTTTCGATATAATAATAATGCTTCTTTGAATGGTTGATACATGTGTACATGTTTTTCCTGTTGGGGGATCGACTGCTCTACATGGACACGGTTTATTTGACCGTTTGGTCCATTACATCATTTTTCTATCGAGGCCCTCTTTGGCTTGAATTATTTTCTTCGAAGATATAACCTCCGGGGGTGATGACCCCCTAGTATTCGAGGTTGATTGAAAAGAAGCCTTGAATAGTTGTTGAATTTCCCTTAGGTAGAATATAAATGTTGCCTTGTTAAAAACCTTGTTGGTAAAACCCATTTGGGATAAAACCAAATCAAAGGAAAAAAGAGTGCAACTCAAGCTCTAAAACCCAAGGTCTTCGAGTTGAAGGGTGCTTCGATGTCTTCAATCGAACACCTGTAAGGAGTTAGTATGAAATATAAATGAAAAGGGGAGAAGGTCATACCACATCAATGATAGCGTTTGAGAAATGATATATTCCAATTGTGTGGTAGTTGCTCGCCTTCCATCGTGCTGAGTTTATAGGATCCTTTGCCTACGACTCCAAGGACACGGTACGGTGCTTCCCAATTGGGACCTAGTTTCCCTTCATTTGGGTATCGAGTATTGGGGGTGACTTTTCTTCGGACTAAGTCCCCGACTTCGAATTAATGAAGGTTCGTCCTTCTGTTGTAGTACCTCTCGATCCTTTTTTTTGCGCGGCCATTCGAACTAATGCGGTTTCACGTTTTTCATCTAGAAACTCGAGGGAAGTGTTCATGGCCTCGTTGCTCGAGTCCTCGGTGGTATGCTGAAACTTGACGCTCAGTTCCCCGACCTCAACTGGGATCGGTGCTTCATACCCGTATACCAAAGAAAATGGGGTTTCCCATGTGCTCGACTTTGACGTCGTCCGATATGCCCATAGCACCTCAGGCAGTACTTCTCTCCATTTTCCCTCCGCATCATCCAACCTTTTCTTCAAGTTTTGAATGATGGTTTTGTTTGTGGACTCGGCTTGGACATTTGCACTTGGGTGATAGAGTGTTGATAGAATCCTTTTGATTTTATGGTCCTCGAGGAATTTCGTCACCTTGTTGTCGATGAAATGCTTTCCATTGTCGCATGTTATCTCGGCTGGTATCCCGACCCGGCATATGATGTGGTCCCATATGAAGTCAATGACCTCTTTTTCTCTTATTTTCTCGAAGGCCTGTGCTTCGACCCATTTTGAGAAGTAGTAAGTCATAAACAAAATAAATTTAGCTTTACCTGGCGTCGTTAGTAGAGGGCCAACGATGTACATCCCCCATTTTATGAATGGCCATGGGGATAGGACCGAATGTAGTTGTTCACCGAGCTGATGGATCATCAGTGCGAACCTTTGGCATTTTCCACACCTTCGAATGAACTCCTTTCTGTCTTTTTCCATGATTTCCCAATAATATCCTACTCTGATCACCTTTCGAACCAAGGAATCGGCAACAGAGTGATTCCCACAAGTGCCTTCGTGTATTTCTCGTAGTACATAATTGGTGTCCCCTGGTCCCAAACATACTGCCAGTGGTCCGTCGAAGGTTCTTCTATATAATGTTCCATTTTCATCGAGTGAGAATCGAGCTGCTTTAGCTCGTAAGGCCTCGACTCTTTTGGTTCCGAGGGAAGCTTCACGTGCTTCAAGTATTCGACGTACTTGTTCTTCCAATCCCACGTTAAACTTGTTGAATTGATTTTCGCATGGCCTTCTTTGACTATCGACCTCGACAATTGGACGACAGTCCCCAGGACAATGTCACCTCTTCGACCTACGACCCTAAATTTGCAAGAGCATCGGCCTCGCTGTTCTGTTCTCGGGGCACGTGGCCCGGTGTCCATTCCTTGAAGCAATGTAATGTCACTTGAAGTTTGTCCAAGTATCTTTGCATTCTATCTTCTCGAACCTCAAAGCTCCCATTCATTTGGTTCACAACCAAAAGGGAGTCGCATTTGGCCTCGACGACCTTTGCTTCTAGACTCTTGCTAGTTCGAGACCTGCAATCATGGCCTCATACTCGGCCTCATTGTTAGTTAATTTCGAAGTTTTTATAGATTGTCTAATGATGTTGCCCGTAGGCGATTTTAAGACTATACCGAGCCTAGATCCTTTCACATTCGAGGCACCGTCTGCGAAGAGGGTCCACACCCCCGATGATGTGCCCGTTTTTAGTAAGAGTTCCTTTTCTACTTCAGGCACGAGGGCAGGCGTGAAATCAACCACGAAATCTGCAAATATTGAGACTTGATAGCCGTTCGGGGTTGATATTCGATATCATACCCCCCAAGATCGATGGCCCATTTGGCCAATCGGCTCGGTATTTCGGGCTTATGCAAGATATTTCGGAGTGGATATGTAATTAGCACACCTATGGAATGACATTGAAAATATGGTTTCAACCTCCTAGATGCACTCACTAATGCAAGAGCTTTTCTAAATACGGGTACCTGGTTTCGGCGTCCCCTAGGGTCCGACTTACGTAATAAATAGGAAATTTCATACCTTGTTCTTCTCGAACCAACACGCCACTTATCTCTACCTCGGACATGCCTAGAAACAAGTAAAGTTTTTCATCCTCCTTCGGAGTATGAAGCAAGGGTGGGCTCGAGAGATACAATTTTAATTCTTCTAAAGCTTGTTGACACTTCGGAGTCCATGTGAAGTTGTTCTTCTTCCTGAGTAGGGAAAAGAAGTGATGACTCCGATCCGATGACCTCGAGATAAATCGGCCAAGAGCAGCTATCCGTCCGGTTAGACGTTGCACGACTTTCACATTATTTACGACGGTGATTTCCTCGATGGCTTTAATTTTGTCAGGGTTTATCTCGACCCCCCTATTCGATACCATGAACCCAAGAAACTTGCTTGAGCCAACTCCAAAAGCACATTTCTCGAGGTTGAGTTTCATGTTGTACTTTCTTAGGATATCGAACGTTGCCTACAAATGAGTCAAATGTTCCTCTGCGCGCAGGGACATAACTAGCATGTCATCAATATAAAATTCCATAGATTTGCCTATTTGGTGTTCGAACATTTTGTTAACTAAGCGTTGATATGTAACTCCTACATTGTTTTAGCCCGAAGGGCATTACATTATAGCAATATGTACCGTACTTCGTGATAAACGAAGTCTTTCCTGGTCCTCCAGGTTCATTTGAATTTGATTGTACCCGGAGTAGGCACCGAAAAAAGTAAGGATCTCATGGCCAGCCATAGCATCGATCAGACGGTCGATGTTGGGAAGTGGAAGGAATCTTTAGGGCATGCTTTGTTCAAATCTTTGTAGTCTACACACATTCTAAGTTTGTTTCCCTTTTTAGGGACTACCACTACGTTAGCTAGCCACTCAGGATATTTTATTTCCCTAATGGATCCTATCTTGAGAAGTTTTGTTACCTCGTCTTTGATGAATACGTGCTTTACCTCGGACTGAGGCCTCCTTTTTTGCTTTACCGATTTAAATCTGGGATCGACACTTAGTCATTTGGTTGTTATTTCCGGTGGGATTACTTCCATGTCTAAGTGGGACCAAGAAAAGCAATCAAATTTATCGATAAGGAATTAAATGAGTTTTTTCCTGAGTTCGGGAGTTAATTCCGTTCCCAGATATACCTTTTGTTCCGGAAGATGCTCGATCAATACCACCTGCCCGAGCTCCTCGACCGTGGACTTCGTCACATTTGACTCCTTGGGGGCGACGAAGGCTCGAGGGGTAAGGAAATCTTCTTCTTCATCCTCGATCACCTGATCCTCGACCACTTGTTCCTCGGGCTCAGCCGAGGACTTGGGCTGTGATTGCTATTTGGCTACCTGTTTGTCCTTCGAATTTTCCGATGTAGAGGGCGTCGATGTTGGTGGCACGTCATGGACTGCAAACATTTCCTTAGTTGTGTGTTGCTCCCCATACACCAGTTTCATGCCATCCTTTGTTGGGAACTTCATCATTTGATGAAGGGTTGATGGCACTGCCGTCATGCTGTGGATCCACGGCCTTCCAAGTAGGGCATTATACCTCATGTCACCTTCAATGACATGAAAATTGGTGTCTTGTATGGTTCCGACTACGTTGACAGAGAGGATGATTTCCCCCCTTGTGGTTTCACTTGCCATGTTGAAGCCATTCAAGGCTCGAGATGCCGGTATGATTTGGTCGAGCAGCCCGAGCTGCTCCACAACTCTTGAACTGATTATATTTGCTGAGCTACCTGGATCCACGAGAACACGTTTAACTTGAAATTTATTTAGAAGGATAGAAATTCCCAGTGCATCGTTGTGAGGTTGAGATAAGGCCTCGATGTCTTCCTTGCTGAATGTGAGGGTGTCCTCATGCATGTAGTTCCGAGTCCGCTTTTACCTTGTGATAGATACTTTGGTACGACTGAATATGGGCCCCTGTGGGACGTCGGCTCCGCCGATGATCATGTGAATGACATGTTGGGGATCTTCCGGTTCATTTTTCATGTTTGTGTCTCTTTCTCAGAAATGGTTCTTGGCGCGGTTGCTGAGAAACTCTCGAAGGTGACCATCATTAAACAATCAGGCTATCTCCTCTCTAAGCTGCCTGCAGTCCTCGGTCCTATGACCATGAGTACCATGGTACTTGAACATCAATTCGGGGTTCCTCTGGGAAGGATCTTTCTGTATGGGAGTGGGCCACCTGGTATATCTGATTTTTCCAATGGCTGAGACGACGCTTGAGGCATCGATGTTGAAGTTGTATTCTGATAATCGGGGTGCCTCCACCGGCTCTGAGTGGCTATCAAACCCGGTCTTACTCATGAGTCCTCGGGAATTCTGGTCTCGATATGCTCTTCGATCATTCCAAGGTATGTTGCGCCTCGGATTTCTCCTTTGATCCTCGATGTAAGTGATCACGCTCAACTATGTCTAATAAAACACTAAGCTGGCGTTGCAAATATAATCCGGGTATTTTGCCCAGAGTCGAATCCCAGAGGGAACCAACGTATCAAATGTTGTTGTTAGATTACTAGATTCTTAATAATCAACTTTCTTAAAAGGTATGAATATCACTTGGTGGTGTTTATACTACTACAGCTGAACAAAAATAATAAACTAAAGATTAACTAACAATGAGGTGTAAACAATTGTAATAAAGGTCTAAGGTTATGGTTTCCCCCGTTGATAAAATCCCTTCTTGTATAATTCCTATAGTTTTGACTTAGTTGTCTCTATCAATCATGAACACTCCAGCTATCATAAGTCTCTCTCAAGTAATTATGATAATCTACTAGACGCACTCTCTCAAGTTACGCTAGCTAAATTGCATTACAATTCACTTTAGATTGCACCCGAGGTATCGTTATCTCTAATCCAACCTCTAAACCCTCGGTTATGGATCTCTCCTATACTCCGGGAGTGATGTTGTTCAAACAACTACCTAAATATGCACTCTCTCTCAAGTAGATACATAATAAATAGGAACAGCTAATTGAGGGCCCTTCAATCAACTACAACAAGAACATAGTTGAACAAATATAGATTAACAACCAACCAAAACTATATTAATATCACAATAAGTTCATCCCCAACGGGTTTCACCAAAACCTTAGATTAGAAAAGTTAGCTACTCATAACAATAACAAAAACTACAAAAGAATTCATGAACAATGGTAAAAATCGCAAGAGAAGGAGATATGGATTGATGCCCAATTGCCCTCCTTGCCTCTTTCCTTTGCAATTCTTGTTTTAGACTCTAAACCTTGATAAACTATTCCTTTGGGCGAGTTGAACCTTTTATAGGTTAAATGGATTTGCCTTGAACTTCCAAAAGTACCCTTCAGCTTTTGCTTTTCCCGTCTGGACTAGCGCGGGCGCCCTAGTCTCGCGCTACAGCCCGCGCTAGTGGGATTTCTCACTGCCCGGAATCACTGGACTAGCGCAGGCGCGCTAGACTCGCGCTACAGCCCGCGCTAGTGGGGTTTCTCACTGTCCCAAGCGTCATCAACCTTCAAACCATCCATAAATTATCCCATGGGGCTGTTCTTCTTCAATTTCGCCCAGATCATCATCCTAAGTCCTCGATAGTGCATTGTACTCCTGTGAAACACAAAAAAAATCACAATTAGAGCCAATTTATCATCATTTAACATACTTAAGACAGTGAAGCATCATTAAGTTGGAGTATAAATATACGCTAAACTACGTGAATTTAGCTTATTATCAACACCCCACACTTAATTCATTGTTAGTCCTTGAGCAATCCACTATATCCTACAAGGTTTCTTCTCTTCAAACGCATCCCTACGGTGTCACACCACAAACATTTTACAAGCATTGCAACTAGCAGTGTAACATATATGCCTCAAGCAACGACTCTCTCATGCCATGCCATACTCTTACTTCCTTAATATACTCTACATGGAGGTCAAGATTTACCTCTTCGTCATGAATCACGTTCTCTCACATCACACAATTGAGAGTAGTTCCACAAAAATTATATTATGAACACACAGGAACTTTAAATTGAAAGAATTCACTCACTCTAAAAAAGAACATTCATATGCCACCAAGATACGTCATAGGCTTTCCTGTAGTGTAATACTCTACTAATCAAGTTTATTCAGTCTAAGATCAATTAGGTCTTCATTTGGTTGTAATGTAGGCTAAGTGATAGGTAGGATATATTCAGATATAGTGACTAACCTCCCTACGCACTTTTAATACAATTACATTAACATTCAGCCCATTCTTATACTTGGCCAGAACTTTCACCATACTATGCTTCATATTCAACCCACTCTTTTTAGGTGCAAAACTTCTTTTTCAAGCCACTACTCATCAAGGACTATTTTTATTCATTGTACTCTTTCTCTCTTTTGTTTTTTCTCTAAGTGGCCTTCAATTATATATTTTTTTTTCCAGTGGTGTTTATTTTTTTATTATGCTTCGCACCATCTTCCTATTTCGCTGATTCCACTAAAAACCCAGACCACTACCCCACACTTAAACTTTTACATGTTCTAAAAAATCAAGTGCTTATAGGAGGTATAAGGTTCAAACAGTCAGGCAATTCAACCAATTGGGTATAGTTTGTAATATGGTTGTCAAAAACAAGCTTATAAGATCAAAGGGGTTAACTATGGTGAATTGCAATCAGGTGGATACATATTTATGTCTGGCTTAACAAAGAAATGCCTAAATCACTTCTAAGAGTGAACAAACTACTATTTCGCTTAGCACACACACGGGGCAAGTTCTAGGTATCAAATGTGGACAAATAGTACAATGTAAAATACATTACACACACATGGCACATAATCCACTCCAAATTGGTTCCTCAAGACACTCCATTGAGCATTCAAGTCTGTTACAGTATGCAAAATTAAGGAATTCTACAAGAGTCAACTAATGAGCATAAGCGTCAAACTCTAGGTTCTTTGGTGTTCGGTTGTAACACACCAAGGGGTGCATTTTGTCATTCAGCTCCTTGCCCAAAATAATCCTAACAACTAAAAAAAAGAAAACTAACTACAGCCGGTTCAAGCTAAACTCTTGGAAAAGAACCGTGGTCAAAAGAAAAACCAAGGGGGAGTTACTACACTTACCTAAAAAGAAAACAAAAAATCTTTTTGGGGTTTTCTTTGGACTAACGTCCCTCAAGAAAACTGCCTACGAAGTCCGTCATCAGGAAGAGTCCACTAAATTTTTTATTTATTTATTTATTTTTATAATCGACTTAGACCCTCAAGAACCCCGTCGAAGGGGTTCGTCGTAGGGCCAAAATGACTCAATTAATTATACCCTATGTACAGCACAACTAACACAAAAACAACCTTAAACAAAGCTACAAAAAGAAAACGTGAAAACCAACTACAATTCTACCAAGTTAAATAAAAGTTAAAGAAATAAAGTAACAAATGTACAACATACAACAAACAGGGAATCTTTCCCCTACCCAACACTTAAAATGATGACATGTCCTCATGGCCAATGAAAATACAGAGTAAGGTAAGGGGACTTCCCTGACAACTCAATCTTGGTCGGAGATAGTGCCTGGGTTCACGTTGCAAGCACGACCCAAGGCGCGTAGACAACCCATGATCTTCTTTTCAGACTTCTTTTGTTGGGTGGCCATCTCATCAACTCGGGTCCCCAGATTAGTCACCGGGGTCCTCAGCCCGGCCACGTCTTGCTCCAGGTGGTCTAACCGTTGTCCCCGACTGGACCTAGACGAGCCTCCAACATCTGCAGCCTGCTCCTGAACAGGCTTCTCCTCCTCCATGTGCTCAATTTCCTCCTCCCCATGTTGTGGCTCCTCCTCTGACACATCTTCCTCAGAGTCATGACCAACCAATTCCTCATCCACCGCCACGGCTTCCTTGCCTGTAATAACTCTGTCAGCAGTGAAGGGGTGCACCACAAGTACCCGGCCATCTACAGCAAAGTCGCCTCACACCCCAGCCGCGACGCACAATCGAGTAACGAGCGATGGGTAGAAGAACCCGTACCTTTGGACCTTCACGCGAACAAACATCTCCTCATGAATTACCCGGGCCACATCAAACGGAGCATCTACCATGAAGCACCAAATCAAACACCCTCAGGGAATGTTCACCTCTGAAGTGTTTTTGGATGGCAAGAGTCGGCTATTGATCAAGTACAACCAGCATTTGGCCTCAAACTTGAGGGTCGAGGAGTGGAATTTGTTCTCATATTTGTACCACTTCAACGGGACGCTCGGTCGACAGATTGTCGGGGTGAACGTATCCTAGGGAGTATTTTTCCCACTATATTCATGGTAGGCATCCACATAGCCCTCCGCTGGTGGAGGTAGCCTCTACATTGTTCGAATGTTCTCCACTGAGGCATTAACCTGCCTTCTCCGCACTGTTACTATATAGTTCTTGTGTTCCAGAGCGTTAGCATAAAATTCCCGGACAATCATAGCATTCTCCTCATCAGGCTCCTCAAAGAACACATCCATGTGACGCTGCATTAACACATCATACATTCTAGGACAGTTCAACCTAATGGCACTAGCGTCCATATCCTGCTCATGTACAACTTCCTTATCCTCCTTTTCAGCGAATCGGTCCTGGGCCTTTGCTGAGACAAACTTTTGGTTATTGAAAAGCCTAGAGTCAATTAATTTTCGGGACCTTCCTCCGGTGGAGACGCGTGCCGGTCGGCTCGAGGAGGAACCTGAGGCTTGACGCTTGCGGGGAGGCATGGTACCTACAATGAGCACAATGTTAGCTCAGTACAACAAGGTGACCCAATTGTGGTTACTCAGACTTCACCACTAAATTGGTCACATTAACTCTCTCCAATGGGGCATTTTTACAAACATGTGGTGGGCATTGAACAATTTAACCCCAAAGCACTTAATATATGATAAGAAGCACCACCACAATGACCCAAACATAATCACAACACCCCATACTTCTCATGTCATTAATTTTCCGTATAAATCAACTAATACCAAATAAGAAAAAGCTACAATGTTTGTACACAAGGGAAAAGAAAAACAAAGTGTCACGACCCAAACTGGAGGATCATGACTAGTACCCGGGCCATACTTGCCGAGCACCAACATACATTTTATCTAACCTTCTTATTATCTTTAAGGGATAACGAGATAAATATAAATGGTAGATATTGATCATGAACATACATCACATGGGATGACAAGATTGCTAAGAAACTACATAAAAGGTACGAGCTACAACGCTTCCATGAAAGGCTATACAAATAAATTATCCAACAAGGCATACCCAAACTATACATGAGTTGACACTTGTCTATGAGCCTCTAAAGGAGCATAAGTAATACAACATAGCCGGAACAGGGCCCCGACATACCCATAATATCTATAACAAAATGCATACCAAGACCACGGCAAGTCCGAAGAAGGGATCTCACTTATAACCGCGGAACAGGAAAGCCTATTATGGTAGGAGAGCTGTGTCTACCTGTCTATCAGGACCTGCAGCACGACATGCAGCGTCCACAAATAAAAGGACGTCAGTAC
>ML296603.1:0-18062 GCA_005239495.1 Nicotiana undulata
GTCTTATTGTTGTATATCATGCTTAATTAGAATTTCATATTATCATATTGTTGGTCCTTAGTAAGTGTCGAAGTCGACCCCTCGTCACCACTTCTTCGAGGTTAGGCGGGATACTTACTGAGTACGCGTTGATTTACGTTCTCATACTACATATGTTGCACATTGTTTGTAGATGCATTATGGTTAGCGGCCTTGTAAGAGCAGAGGCGTGTATGTATGTGGAGACTCAGGTGAGCTGCATCTCATGAGACGATCCGCAACCAGTAGAGTCTCTTTTAGAGTTCTTGCATTTTCTTTTCTGCCCAATTGTTTTATTTTGGACAGTTATTGTATTTTATTTTACTTTCTAATAAATGTTCATGTACTTGTGACACCAGGTTCTGCGATTATTAGGGGATATTCAGTATTGAAATTGGAAAACATCATTATTATTCTGTAAAGTTTGTCTTTACTAGTTAAATCGAAGGAAGTTCATGGTTTCAAAAAATATATATTAAAATGAGAATTAAATTAACTGTATAGTGTTGGCTTGCCTGACAGTGGTATCCGGCGCCATCACGACCTTTAACGGATTTTGGTTCGTGACAACATGGTATCAGAGCACTAGATTCACTTAGGTCTTACGAGTCATGAACACGTATAGTAGAGCCTCGCGGATCAGTACAGAGACGTCTGTACTTATCTTCAAGAGGCTACGGGGCTATTAGGAGCACATTCCTTCTTGATTCCTCATCGTGCGATTGATTCCTTTGAGGCTTATGCCTTTGTTTTGTTCCTATTCAATCTTATGTGACGCGAAGCGCTTGTTATAAATCAGGAAGTTGAGGAATTTTCATGGTAATACAGACGTGGTGCAAGATGTTTCTCCTGCGTATTTGATTGGGCTATTATCGTCGCCTTGCGGAAGGCCGTTCTTTCATTTCAGCTCCGTATCAATATTAACTAAGGTTTTGGGATTTGGCGTTGATTGTTATGGCGACTCGTGCGTTGCTATCGCACAACGTGGGTGTGATGGTAGGTTGTTTGTCTATGCGTCGAAACAGTGAATGACTGGGAAAGAGGTACTCAGTGCATGATTCAAAGATTCAGTATTTTATTTTCGATGGAGGAAAGACAATCAGACTATGAATGTTCAAGTTTTGGTTGACGTAGTAACGAAACTTTGTATTTTCAAGCTTGGTGGATTTTTCATCAATATTGTGGTGTCGTCGCCCTTGATTGAGTGTGTTAAGTTCGCCGGTGTTATGGTCTTCATCAATTGCCTTCAGGGTAGAGTAGTGTGAGATGGTGCAGGGAAGCAGTCGTTAGAGGTAGCGGAGTGCAGCAATTTTGCAATCGAATGGGTATTTCTAATGTTAATAGCTCGAGGAAGATGATCCTCGGAAAGGTTTAAAATTAGTATCGATCTATTGGTTCAAGTTCTATAGAGATAGATTTGATTTAAGGCAACAATTGGGAAGTGAGGGATGAGGAAGGACTTGTGGAGTGACTTGTGGTGATTTAGCTGCTAGACGGCTAAGTGTGAGAAATAGAAGTCGAGTAATTGCTTAGAGGAAAGGGTTTGACCAAATTGGAAGAGAGGCAGAGTAGCATATGGGTTCTGTTGTAGGAGGACTACACACCTTGAGAAAATATTAGAGTGATTCGGGATTCGTGGGGAATAGTGACTAGGTCTATGGACTAATTTGGAATATTGACTGCTATACCGAGGATGATTGGATGTGGCAGGAGGGAGTTTCTTAATATGAAGAGGGATGCAACATGACTTTGGAGTGGAATTTATCATCGCACCTTGCTCGGTATTGGACTTAGCTTGTTTGAGGTAAGAATCGTATCTAAACTTGGTTGAGGCACTAGTTACCTGAATTATTTGTGATAGCTACGTGATATGGGTGCACATATGTGTGGGGTTTGAACCTATGTGCGAGCACCGGGGTATTTATCTATGCTCGGGGTAGTGCTTAGGCTATGATATTCCTAGAGTTACTATTAAGCATTAAGCTACAATGTATCTCATATTTCTAGCATTGTTATGAACTGTTTGAGCCATTTTGGAGGTCACGAAGAGGCTAAATCCCTGAATTAAACTTGGTGATTTCTATTTCGGTAATAAATTGCCTATTTGAGCTAGTATAGCGCACATTGCACATGCTTACACTTTAGGATAGCGCACATTGCACATGTGAGCTAGGATAGCGCACATTGCACATTGCACATGCCTACACTCTATGCTCGGGGTATTTTATCCATCATAGGGGTGTGCATTCGATTTACCGATTCGATTTTTACCCTTATCGATAATTACTTATCGATTATCGATTTGTACATATGCTTATCGTTATCGTTTAATAAGGTTTCGATTTTTTCGATTTCAATTTGTTGATTTTTGGGGCTTATCGATTCGGTTATCGATTACACCAATAAAAGAATTTGCGGGATTCCATGGAAATTATATCGCTATAAACACGCCTAACTAATATGGACAAAAAGAAGCTAAAATAAAACGAACACCGTTTATAACATAAAAATTGTGTCAACAAGCACATGCAACGAAACTAAATTAAGGTTTCAAATAAAGAAAAATGGAGTTGAAGAAGCATATATGATGACTACAAAAGAATACGCAAACAAAGAAAAATACTCGTTTCTACATCAAAGAAAAAAGGGTACCTGAAGAGAGGTCAATGACAGAGAGAGAAGGTCTCTTGAAATGGATACGGAGGTGAAATCTGCTGATGCTTGAAATTTTAACAAAGGCACGGAGAGAGAGGGAGAAACGTACTATTGAAGTCGCCGGAATACGCAAGAGTACACCGGAGTTCGCCGGAGTTCACTTTCTCTACTGAGTTTGCAGTTCGCGGGAGAGAGGGAGTCAAGGATTGTATAATATACAATTTCAATTTTTGTAGTTCGCGGGAGAGAGGGAGTCAAGGATTGTATAATCTTGAAATGATTTTTTGCAGCATATTCACAAAGTTTTCCAATCTTCCTATCATTTGGTTCTTCTTCCTGCAAAGTGAATGGACAAATGTCATATACGTGTGTTTGTAGCACAAAAAGACGGCAAGTTTATTGGTTGTCAAATGGTCAAATACAACTATTTCTGGATTTACTCTGTACCTCATACAAATGCACTGCTGAATGTAGCTTAAAATCATTTGAACTCAAAAAACAAATGCCAACGGTGTAAACTAAAGGTACAATAAGCTTGCCAATTTTAAATGACATCCATTTGAAGCACAACGATTCTTCAAATCAAGAGAACCATATGAAATAGCGCAAGAATATCGATCCTTACTTCCAATTCCCTACTACTTACTGCACCTTACATGGCAATATGAAATAGCGCAAGAATTCCATCATGACTCCTGAACCATTAATAGGGTGAACATTTCATCATATAGAAACCTTTTTACTTACCTCAATTCAAGAGAACCATAACAACACACAAGTAAATTCTCAGAATCACGGACACGCAAATCCTCAAGGAATAGCCTATATCACCTTAATCCTTCCGGGATCCGCCTACACCTGAAAATCCATAATACTTGAATGTTTCCAAATAAAATCTATTACGACCGCCGACATACCTCGCACACACACCTGCATAACCTAATCACACTGAAGGAACTGATCACTGCCATACATGTGCCATTTCAACCATGGCTAACCAATCTATCTTTTTTTAATTATCCTTAATTGTCTCAAAAATAATAGTAACTCTATTGAATGCATAACGAACTCAATCCTCACTCATCCTGAGTGGCCTTGATCCACGAGACCATGCTGTCTCAATCCCACAAACCGTCTCCTACCCTCCTTTTGCGCATTCACAACTTCAACTGATATACCCCTCCTGGTAATCTTTCTACAATCCGGAGTTTATTTTCTCTCCTTACTCCGATACTATCCTGCACGCTGAAATAACATAGAACACCCAAACCATTTTCCCTTTCTCAAAAATTGCTGCAAAAGCTCGATTCTTAATCATACTGCTGCCTGAAACCCTTAAACACCACATTCTTAAATTTTGAATTCATTAGGACCACTATTTAGAGTCACCCACTCTGACTTGGACTCGAATACAATCGACTCCAAGGATCTTCTAGCACATGAACACCCCCTTAATGAAGCACGTGACTGAGTCACTACCCTTATAACTCGCCTATGCATTAAGCATAAATTTTGAATCTTCCAAAGCCTAACCCTTGTACAATAGGGCCAACGTTTTCACACATTTATCAAATCCCATGCACAATTACCATTTTACTTCCTTCCCTTTATCTGTAATAACTTGCCAATACGCCGATAATCCGCAACTCCATGAGAAGATAATCCTGCAGCCCAATTGCATGCGGTGGGACTCTCCCACTTAGCCTGGAGCTACTCCTTGCACCCCTCTGGTCCCCACTGAAATTCTTTCTTCATGCTGACATGATATTGCTCAACCAAACCGTCAAATTCCGCTAAATTCTCCTGTTAGCATTCCATGAATACTCAAACTCTCTAGCATCATTCATGTATTCAGTCTCGTACCAAATAGCCACTAGAATTCCTCGTAGAAAATTGCCACCTACACGACCGCTAACCTGCCCACAGGAGATTACCCACCTGTGGAAATTACCAACTGACACCTTCTAACGACGCTGCACTACACAATCTCTACGACATCAATACCCCATCCTACGCCCTTCTTCATTTACCAACTTTACTAGTCCGTCCGCTCCTCATGGACATCTATTAAATGCGCGAAAATATCTCCAAATTCACCGCCATATAGAATCCTTCTTCATACCTAACAACTCCTATCTATTGTATCCAACCTTTAGCCGAAATAACCAAAATTTCAATTTAAGCCCGTGGACCCAACCACCGTCCACTAAAATTCTCAAATCACTCCAAACTTCTCCTCAAGATAGGCAGCTATCTTAACACCGAACTCATATGCTACGCTGCCACTCTCCCACTTTAGTTAAACTCACTCCTTTAAGCAACTACCTGACTTCCGCTTCTTACACCTGGACTCATAGAAATGGAACCACTTCCTAACACTTATCACATGCCTTCCTTCATCGAATGCCGCCCAGTTGTTGCCTAAATTCAATATCATTCTCTGTAGCACTTAAACCAGTAGATTTCCACAACTTCAAACTCTTTGGAGATCATCTTTCTCGAGCTGCCTTCATTAGCAATACTTATTCAATACTGAACCACCGCACACCACAATCTCTGACAGCCGCTTCTTCAATACTTCTTCACAATACTCTGACCCCATGCAACCGAAGAAACTATAGCACTGGCGAACATAACACATTTTATTCGATCAAAGACGACGACATCACATCACATGTGAATATTCCACCTTACTTGAAAACACCAAGTCTTACTACTTTGTCAACCCAAACCTGACCATTTATAGTCCCATTGCCTTTCCTCTGCCGGAGCTAAAATTCTGAAATTTCAAAACCACGCTCTGAGAATACCTCTCCTCAAGTCACTCATTGCCCCGACATATGGGCAAACATCCTACCATTACATTCACATCGCGCGATAACCAATCGTAAGCATCATAACTACCTGAGCATAGCCTCAAGGCTCTCATAAACACAACTACTGAGATGGAACAACATAATATCCTTCTGCAGGGTGACAACAACATCCCCAATCAACTACGCATGTAAAACATCACGCGCCATATGTCGCGCCCCCTTTTTTCAAAGCGGAGAGATCGGGTTTATGACATTTTGGACAACTCCTTTTGAAGGTTAAAAGGGTTAAAAGGAAGAGTCGCTACCTAACGATTTTTATGGTGCGTCATGACACCTAGATTAGTTAACTCATAAGACTAGTTTGCATTACCAGAGATTGGGTAAAAGCTTGAAGTTATCCCAAGGGAAAGTATTAGGCACCCCTCAGGATCCACAACTGTGGCTCCCGGCGAAATGGTTTTT
The DNA here is from genome assembly GCA_005239495.1 of Nicotiana undulata. NCBI lineage: Eukaryota > Viridiplantae > Streptophyta > Magnoliopsida > Solanales > Solanaceae > Nicotiana > Nicotiana undulata. The sequence goes on from ML296603.1 coordinate 5,952, forward strand.
TTTTTTGTGAATTCAGATAATAAGCAAATAATAAGTACGACTCATATAAGAGGGGATTTCAAACAAGTATGGAAGTTCATTAGAAATTTGAAAGAAATCCAAAGTAAATATTTGAGAAAAGATGTCCTAGGTTTAAAGTAATATGGATCATATCAATGCAATACCCGATAGGCAGAGCTACACGTGGTATTAGCGCACCGGTCATCATATCCATATTCTACCCTTCCCACCCTGTGAAGGTATTTAGAGCATGTGTTGGTCACGAAGCTTATTGCGGGCTCTTACCCGTCCCATCCTATTAGTCCTGGAGGAGGTTAGGACTACTATTCCTACAGGGTAGGTACTAGGCTGAACCCTTAGGTTAAAAGGGAAAAATTCTAAGCGAAAAATAAAACAGTTAAGACTGCAAAATATAGGGCACACACAGAAGCAGATATGAGGCTCACATATCCCTCCACAAATCAATACACATGATTAGCATGACTCAAACACAAAGAGGTCTCAAATTTCATAACCTAAGACAGGATGGCTATATGCGAATACAATAACATGATAGATTAATTACTGAGTTTTAGAAGAAGTAACCTGGTCAGTTTTAAACTATGAATTCTTATATGCAATTAGCCAAGTTATGCACAGAGAAAACAGTGTCTAGTTTTACAAATGTTGATACCTAAGGCTTGCCTAAGTGTGTAGAAATACTCCAATCGTCCTGTTTTAACCTCAGGAAATAGTGAATAGTCAGGACGAACCTGTTTAGACTTAGTCGTGGTAGAGAAGTGGGTATTTAAACAAGTATGGATGCAAGTCCTACGAAGCATGATATCTAAATGCAGGTAGGATGTTGAGTAGGCAAACCTATGCATGATGTTTTTTAAATGCACAAACGTTTTCAATAATCGAAACTTATTTTAGCGAGATTTGCCTATCACACGTCCTTTTGACTTGAAACAGTACACACAAAAGTTTAATTTGTTAAGTTACTGAACCTAGCACATGATTTCTAAGTGTCCAATACAGTATGTTTTAACACATGAATTTGGCATAGATAACATGAACATGTTGATAATTAAAGCCCTAAGTAGCATGGTCTCTAATGCAAATATTGACATTTGATGCTATGGCTTAACCTAAACAAGATGTCTAGAGATAGTTATTGTAAACATGCAGAGGTAGTAACCTTACAATAGCTGTTTTTATAGTTATTTAATTACGAACAGGATTTCCAAGTGAGGCATTTGCAAAGATGATGCAGCAATTATAACAGTCTCTTACTACGAACATGATGAGTAAGATGAGATACTGAAATAAATAGACCTAAGGCATGTTATCTAATGCATGTATGGAAAATATTCCTAAACATGTGACTATTGCACACATAGGTAAAATAAACCTTATAAGCATGTTCTCTACCCGTAATTATACTAAGCATGCATAACCCCTCCTATTTCAATATCCAATCCCCAGAGTTGTTTTTACAATTATTTATTACATACAAATGAATAATAAAAAAAAGTAAGAAGTTACACTATAGGGAGCCTAACAGTAGGCCCAAGTATCCATATCCAAACATGCCATATGCCTTGACCCTTTGTATCCCTGGTGCGTCGGAGTTCCTATGGACCTCATGGGATCCCACGAAGTGCTCACACCCAAGTTCCCTAGCCAGGAATGCGTAAGTGCAGTGTGGAATGCCAACCTTGTGTGTCAGAGTTCAATGGGTACTCAAATGGTCCCCAAGGCAGTGCTCACACGAAGGGGGCTGAACTTAGAGACTAAGAGTAGTGAAATATGCTTACAATTTTAAGAGAATTGAGTTGAAAAGTGGTTTTTGAAATAACTGTTTTGAAAATAGCTTCAGAGAACAACATGAAAGTTTGTTTTATGACAACTAGTTTGAAGAGGAAAGAAACAGGACAATCAGCAATTCAGAACATACATAGTTCAGGGAATGAACACAAACAGGGATAGGGGGAACTGGGGACAAATAAGCCACATAGTGGAAACAGGCTTGCACACAAGTAGAACTCAGAGTAGGGTTACATGATTTAAATAGTCCTAACATAGTTATCACAGAGTGTTCATGCCAGTAATCCAACATCATTAGATTGAGAGGGTGTCAAACAGAGTCACAAATTAGGTCCAGGATTAGGATTACATAATAACTAGGTATTATAGGTGCATGATTATAATGTTAGGGGTCAGGGGTAAGGCAGATTCATAATGAAAACATATAGGAGTCGTACTGGACATGCTGAACTGAAGGTGAATGGAAGTCACATAGAACAAATAGATATGCTAGTTACAGGAATCTAGCAAAATCTTAATGAATCACACTAGGAAAACAAGACATATTAGACTAAGGGGGGAGAGAAATAACATAGACATGCTAGTTACAGGGTAAACAGTAGAAGCACAAAAGGAATAACAAAAATCTTAATAGGAACTGAAACATGTTGTTTTGGGTACTGTAACCTTAAACTAGAAACATACCAGTCAAGAGTGAGAATATAATAGCAATGTGCAGAGAAGTAGAGCAATAGGAAAGTGGTATGCAAAGGAAAAGAGCAGCAATAATTACTCAGTCTTGGCTTTCAGCCGAATGAGTAGTCAGTAACTAATACGAGGAGCAAGAGAGAATGTGTATGAAAGGAAGAGAGAATTCAGAACAATATCAGTGTACTCTGTGTGTATGGGTTCATATGTATATCCTCCTCTTATGCTAAAGAGAGTAAAGTATTTATAATTCTGAAAACGAGTAAAGAAATAAGGTAAGGAGTAACTAGTCTAACATAATTATGGAAATAGTACTCAATCAATATCAATTAAGGACCTGGACTCCCTGTAATTAGGGATTCAAGTTCAAACTGGACAATCATAGTTAAATAAGGGAAATGAATCAATTATAAGACTGATTTTACTATAATAGGGATAATAAAATCATGTATCACATAATAAAGGCCAAGTACATAGCACATAGAACTGGTAGCATATTCATAAGGCAAAGTATGATTTTAATTTTGAAAATTAGTCGAGGCAATCTCGAATGCAATAAAATCACAGGGAATCAAGTATAATCAAGAAAAGTATCACATAAGTAAGGAAACATTTTGAAAAATTAGTACAGAGCATACAAAGTCATGGGTTCGAGGAAAACATCACAGCTATGCAAAGAGATACACAGAGTCAGTAGAGAGTATCAGAAAAACAATCGTTAAACCAATAATCAGACATGATAAAAAATAGCACAAAAAATTAGAGAAACCCTAAGCAAGAGGAATAATAGAGATTCAGAAAATCCAACCACGAATTAGAGTAAGAAGCATAGAGCACGTAGAGAGTACAGAAGAAACATACAGATATAGCAGACAAGACAAACTCAAACCCTAAAAAGGAAATTGGGGGTTTCAGTGAACCAAAAAGTGAAAGAAACTTTGAATCAATCATATAACAGAGAAAGCATAGAATAATATTAAAAGTAGAATTAAAAATCGTTTTTCAAAAGGGGTTTGTGAAACCCTAGTTTTTGAGATTGAAAGATCGTTTAAAGACGAAAGTTTTTTCAGAGAAATCATAGAGAGAATCTTCGTAATACTGTAGATCTAGAGTAGATCTAGGATAAATCGAAAGACATAGGGTTAGGGTTTCGTAGAACCCAGAGAAATAGGAAGAACCTCAAAGATAGCATCGTCTTAAGCCGGAACAGATGGTAATCCTTACTCAGACGACCGGGGAGGCCGGAAAACGGCATGGGACCATGGGACCATGGGAGATGAGTTGGACCGCTCCAGGTTCGCCTGAGAGCCCCAGAGTATTACTGGACCGGTGCAAAGTGGGTAGGTAGCCTGGAGGTGATGAAGGACCATAATTTCAGGTGGGAGAACCGACCGGAGAAGGTGAACAGAGCCCATCGGAGGAGAGAAGTCAGGGAAACTTCTCGAGGGAGCTAGAGAGTCACAGAGATTGATAGAGAGATAATGAGATTGGGAGAATGAGGGGTCAGTGGGGGGNAACGCGGGGTTGGGCCGGGTAGGATTATTTAGTTGGGCTGGGTTAATTGGGCTAAATGGTCCGGTGGGGTTGGGTTTAGAATTTGGCTAGAATTTAAATAGAAATAGGCTAAATATTAAATACCCAATTTGAATAGGATAATTAATTAATTAATTAAAATAGCTAGTAATTGTGCAAAAATAAAATTAAAACCAAATAAATGAAAATCAAGATAATTAACTACTATAAAAATATAAAAAAGATTAGTTATTTATTTAAAAATGTATAAATGCATATTTGTGCTATATTTGCAAAAATTGTTGAAATTAACTAAATAATGCCAATATTGGCTAATTTGTGAAATAATTATATCCTAAAAGAATTAAATATGATATAAATAACATTTTGAGTAAGAGAATGACTTGAAATTGTTTATAACATCATTTATGCATAATTATGAATAATTATGGAACATAAAATAGTAAATAAACAAGAAAATAATTTGATAAAAATACAGAAAATAATGGAAAAATATCAATTACTGCAAAGAGTGATTTTGAAAGTAGATATGCTGTTTTGAAAATAGTTTGAGAAAGAATTGGGTATCAACAGCTGCCCCTCTTTACCCGGGAAGGATGAAAGAGTTGTCGGGTAAAGATATGATGGCCAATTTAGACCGAATGGAGATAGTATGAAAGATCTAGTCCGCACCCTGGTCCCTGAGTTGCCTACATATCCCTGGTTTTACAGGAATCAGGTCGTATGTAGTTCGGGAGTCACCAGTGAAGTATACCGGTGACGTTTTATAAGGACGGACGCAAGGTGCAAAGCAAGGTGAGCAAAAATGGTTTATGGGGTAGTTAGGAGAATTGGAGCGATCCGCTCTTGCCTGGCTGGCTGTTCCTAGCCGGATTTCTTGCAAACGAATAACAAGCATAGATTGTGCGTAATTTAAACATGATGCAGATTCCCATTGGACTATGAATGTTGTCTTTGGACGGTTGAGGATGACGTCCTTAGACCATGATGTCCTGGGCTATGAGTCGCTTGATGCGGGATTCGCATACTATGAAATGATGTTCTCGGGCCATGAGGATGGTGCCTCCGAACCATGATGTCTTTGAATAATGATATGCAAACTGATAAAATGAGATCCTCAGGCCATGACATGATGTTCTCGGGCCATGCAGATTGTGCCTCTGAACGATGACGCCTTCGGATAGGTTGGCGATATTTCAGCCCATGAAAATGCAATAGTATGATGCTAACAAGACAGAGCTTAGTCTTGCGATTTAAAGGGGCAGAGCTTAGCCCGAAAGGAAACGAAGTAGATAAGGGTAGAGACAGTAGTTGCTTTGAAATACTCATCCGCATAAACATAAAGTTTGGCCTGTTAGATCGTTCCCAATCTTTATGGAATGACTTCTCATCCGCACTGCTCGTATCAGTAATGGCAGCAGGCTTATCATTCATCAGAGCCAAGTCAAGATCCATCACACCTAAGTGGAATTGGACTTGTTCATGCCATTCAGAGAAGTTCAATCCATTGAACACAATAATAGATGAAGCATGCAAATGAAGAGGAATAGCTACAAAATAGATAATACATGCTCACAAATCAATATGGATTCAGTAAAACAATAAAAGTGTCACGACCCAAAATCCATGAGGTCGTGATTGTGCCAGACACCACTGTCAGGCAAGCCATTCATTTATTAGTTGAATTAAATTCCTATTTTAACATTTTTGAAATCGTTACCTTTCAGTTTATTACATAATAAGTGAATGAAAATTCTCTCATAAATATGACAGATAAACAATCCAGTTTATTAAATTAAATCCCAAACAATCCTAGAACCCGGTGACGCAAGTGCATGAGCAAATTTCTAAGAATTTTACAGATACTACAACGCTTGTCCGAAATACAGATCGGACAAGGAATATGAAAATAAGGTACTTACAATCTGATGGAAACTCTGTTGGCTGCGGGTCGTCTCCGGATGATGCAGCTCACCTAAGTCTCCAAGTCAGCCACATCGCTATGAAAGTACTTGTGCAATAAAGATGCACATCAAGTGTAGCATAAGTACAAAAACAACGTGTACTCAGTAAGTATCCCGCCTTACCTCTGAGAGGTAGTGACGAGAGGTCGAATTTAACACTTGCTAGAGTTCAATTTAGTATAATCAAGTGAGACACTAAGCATGAATATCATAGGCAACTTAATAAAATGAGGGATAAGAAATATCAACTTCTTTCACATTTAACACTTTAAATCTTCGTCATTTCAGTTGACAATTTATAATTTACAGGCCAATAAGCAGGTAATAATTTTAGAAAGTACGCATCAATTATCATGCGCAAGAAATGCCGAGGGTCGAACGACGCAGACCAACAACAATATAATGTGCACTGCCGAAAGGTCGAACAACTCGAACCATAGATGTAACGACCCAACCGGTTGTTTTGTGTGTTGGGACTCTGTTCCCGTGAATGACTCTTTCCATAGCGGCTACTCGTGCCTTATGACTTGTGTGGGCAGGTAGTTCGAGACTCAGAAGTGATTTGGCCAGTTCAGGAACACTTGGTTCCTGAAGGCTAGCCTATTTGGCTAATTTTGGTTCCGAGCAGCATTTTGAGCAAACGACCTCGGAATTGAGTTCTGATAGCTCTAGCAGCTCCGGATGATGATTTCGGACTTGGGAGTATGTTTGCCTCGGGTTTCTGATGACCCGGGAGTATTTCGACACCCGAATTGGAATTCAGGACTTCATAATATTTGGAATTCAGCCTGGGATTAGACCTCATGATATCATGGTCCGAATGGAATTCCGGAACTGGAAATAGTTCCGTATAATCATTTATGACTTGTCCGCAAAATTTGAGGTCATTCCGAGTAGTATAGACCCGTTCGGCGTATTGATGAGCCATTTGATTTTTCTTGAAATCCTAAGTTTGATCTAAGGGGTTTTGGAGAGTGATTCTTGGTTTGAATGATGTTTTTAGTGTTCAGGGAGCTCGAGCGAGTCCGTCATGTGATTTGGGACTCGTTGGTATAATTTGTCGAGGCTCGGGTGGGCCCAGGGGTCTCCAGGACCCCGAACGGGGTAAAAAACCAGCAATTGAACTGTTGGTGGGAATTTGCTGGTGTGACCGCACCTGCGGTCCATGAGCCGCAGGCTCGAGGCTCGCACCAGCGGGAACTCAAACGCAGGCGCGGATCCTTCCGCAGGAGCGGCTTTTCCTCCGCAGAAGCAGACCAGACTCCGCAGGCGCGAGAAATCCCCAGGGCCCAGGACATCGCAGGTGCGGCCAATTTCCCGCAGGTGCGAGTCCACACCTGCGATCCAAAGTCCGCAGGTGCGAGAACCCCCCAGTGCCCAGGCCTTTTTCCGCAGGAGCGACCCTTTTCCCGTAGGTGCGAGTCCGCACCTGCGATCCAAAGGTCGCAGGCCTATAAATAGCCCTTTCGTGAATTTTCATCCAAAAATCAAATTTTCTTCCATTGTTAACGACCCCATGAGCTCCAAAACGACTGTTTCAGCCCAATTGCCTCAGGTAAGTAATCCTTAACCCTCCGCATGTCAATTTCTTCCGTTCTTTGGGAATTTCATCTTCCAAATTCATAGAAATTCATAAGAAATTGTTGGGGAGAATAGAGGGTTTTGAGGAAAATGTGAATTCTGATTTTTTGGGCCATTGAGGGGTGATTAATTGAGTTAATCTTGATCCTTAGGCGATGTATAGTGCGTTTCTTCAAGAAATATATTTTTCCGGACGCCGAGGCTCGGAATTGCATTTGCCAAGTATGTCAAGAATGTGTTTTTAAGGGAAATCCTTAATAAATCCTCCTCGAATCTTCCTAAATTGATATAATTATGTATTTTTGGCTAGTTGCAAGCCATTGAGGGTAATTCGGAGGATTCGTACGTCTTGTTGATTGGTCCGTTGGCCGGAGGAGCACTTGGTCTGGTGAGTCTCCTTTCCAAACTTTGTAAGGGGGAAATGTCCCCTAGGCTCTTGATTGCTAATTGTNNAAGAACAAGGATTTCCCTCTTCAAAATCGCCCCCAAGAGCTCTTTTCCGTACAACAATGGTGTAAAAAGGGGTTTAAGTCGCGGAAGGGTTATTTAAATATTGCCCAGGCTTTTGTTCTCCGCGATCGCAGCTTTGCCCCTGCAATCGCACAGTGTTACCTATTTTTCCCTCCGCGATCGCAGCCTTAGGCACGCGATCGCACTGCCTTACCTTGCTACCCTGCGCCACGCGCTCCAGCCCTGTGCGGTCGCCCACACTCGCCCACGATCGCACAACTCTCTCCCTCTCTTCACTACGATCGCACCTCTGCCCCTGCGGTCACACAAAGTAATTCCTGGGGCCTCAACCATAGACCTATGCGATCGCACCTTTCTCCCCGCGATCGCACAAAGTAAATTTCTTCTGCAACTACACCAGCAAAACATCAGTGTTTCTAAGTCCGAACGTGTCCGTTAATCACCCGAAATAAATTCCCGAGCCCCTCGGGACCCCAAAACAACTTACCAACATATCCCATAACATCATTCAAACTTAGTTGCACTCTCAAAACACCAAAACTAACATCAAAACACCAAATTTACATCGGATTCAAGCCTAAGAACTTTGAAACTCCTAAAATTCACCAATAATGCCGAAACTATCCAAATCAACTCCGATTGACCTGAAATTTTGCGGACAAGTCCAAAATGATATTATGAACCTACTCCAACTGTCGGAATTCCATTTCGACCTCGATAGCCTATTTTCCACTGCCGTCCGGAAATCGCCAAAAACTAACTTTCGCCAATTCAAGCCTAATTCTACACCGGACATCACAAAATTATTCTGAACACACTCCTAAGCCCCAAATCACCTAACGAAGCTATCCGAGCCATACAATCCGCATTCCGAGGTCATTACCAATAAGTCAACTCTTAGTTGACTTTTCCCATTTTAAGGCTATTTTTAAGGACTAAGTGCCTGAGTTCTCATTTAACCATTCCGATTTCAAGCCTATCAACTCTAACACATTAATAATAGAATAAACAATCTATATTAAGTCAATAACAACAATTAAAATGCATGTTTCACGTAACGACAGACCGGGTCGTTACATTTTTCCATTAGTTGTCCAACACTCAATAGTTTTTATCAATATTAGAAACATAAAGAACATTTGAAATTTTCTTACCTGAATTTGTTGGGATTGCAACAAATCCTTTTCATTTAGCAAGAATATAATTACCATTCCCAATTTTGACTTTCTTATTTCCCATAGGCGTGAATTCTTTGAAAATATTTCTGTCACATGTCATGTGGTTTGTATAACCACTATCAATCATCTAAAAATCAGATTTCTTGGTTGAAAGAAGAGTTTCTATAAACAAGTGATCTTCTTCTTCTTCTTCTTCATTGGCGACTTGGGCATCTGCTTCATGCTTTTGAGATTTGCCTTTGCAAATTACAACTTCATGAACAAGTTGGTTCAAATTTTTCCTTTGCATCTGGCCTTTCCAACATTTGAATGGTGGATGACCTTTTTTTGCCAGAGTGCTGGCAAGGTGGGTATTTTTTCCTGGGAATTTTACCTCATATAGCAAAGGTATGCACCATATTTATTATAAACCAAAACTATTTCAAAATAGTATTTTCTATTGACACCTTTTATATTTTATATCAAAATAGGTATTTATGGTATATACTACAATTGAGGCGTGAAATACGCTATTTATATTTTTTCACTCTCTTTCTTTCAATTAACACACGATCCCTCTCAAAATCCCAACAAAAATTTTCCTCTTTCTCTCTCTCTCTTCCTTCTCTCTCTCTCTCTTCGAGTACACCGTATATCGAAATGGATTTGTATTACTTAGTTTCTACGCCGGATATTTGCAATGGATTTGTAATGCAATATAAGAAAGAAAGAGACTGCAGCTTTCTTCTATGTTGAATGTTGCAATGGATTCCTATAAGGACCCGACTTGTTGTTTTGTGAATTAGCGTCCCGTTCAGCGACTTAAGGTCCCAAGCATCTTTGTGATGTGTATTATGACTTGCGTGTGTGGTCGAGTTTGATTTTCAGATGATTTGGGATTAAATTGAAAGAACAATTCTTATTGAATGATTTGCCCAGAGTTTGACCTTTGAGCAAACTTTAGAATGGAATTTCGATGATTCCAATAGCTTCGTATGGTGATTTTGGACCTAGGCGGGCGTCCAGATTTGGATTTGGAGGTTCGTAGAATAAATTGAAGCTTTTTGGCGAAAGTTAGACATTAGAATTCTGAAGTTTGACCGGGAGTTGAATTTAATGATATCAAGCTCGGATTTTGATTCCGGAAATTGGAATAGCTTTTTTAGATCATTTATGACTTGTTTGCATAATTTGAAGTCATTCTAGATTGATTTGATATGCTTCGGTGCAAATTATAGAATTTGGAAATTTCATAACTCATAATTTGATTCGAGGCGTGATTCATAGTTTCGGTATTATTTGATGTGATTTTAGACCTCGATTACGTTCGTATCATATTTTTGGACTTGTTGGTATGATTTGACGGGGGCCTGAAGGGCTTGGGTGTTTTTTTGGATCGTTGGTTGAGAGACTAGTAAAGTTAAGAAATTGGGAGTTTGACCATGGTCAATATGGGGTCAATACGACCTCTTTTCAGTATTTTGAGTGCGTGAGCAGGTCCGTGGCGTGTTTTATAATTGAAATTCATATATGGTTTGTGTACGAAAAGTTCCGGATGAGTTTCAGAGTGGTTTCAGATCATTTCGGAGAAGTTTGGGTTTGCTGGTTTCTGGTGTTGCATTGTTCATTCGCAATTGCGAACAATTACTTTGGAGATTACTGTTCATTCACCAATACGAGGTTTTTGTTCGCAAATATGAACCTGGACAGAAACTTAAGGACCAAAAATGGTCATTTTCTACATTTCGTTTTTGGAGTTTGAAGCTCAATTTTTGGGCGCTTTTGAAGGATTTCTTCACAACTTTGACTTGGATAAGTGTTCTATATTTCATAAATCCATGGTTATATTCTTATTTATTTCAGATTTAATTGAAGAAATTGAGAAAATTGTGAATGTAACGCGTCGTTCTACGGTTTGAGGTCATGAGCTACTTCACTTTAGGTATTATGACTTGTACACATGGTCGGCATTGAAATTTGGGAAGTTCGGAGTGGATTTGGAAAGAGAATTCTCATTTCGGAAGCTTTAAGTTGGAAGAATCTGATTAAGGGTTGATTTTGAACAAACGACCCTGGAATGAAATTTTGATGATTCCAATAGCTTTGTATGGTGATTTCGGACATAGACGCATGTTCGGATTTGGATTTGGAAGTCCGTAGGACAATTCAACGCTTTTTGGCAAAAGTTGGAAAATAGAAGATTTTTGGAAAGTTTGACCGAGAGTTGACTTTTTGATATTAGGGTCGGAATCCGATTCTGAAATTGAACTCCATTATGTCATTTATGACACTTGTGCAAAACTTAAAGTCATTCCGGATTGATTTGATACATTTTGGCGCAAAATATAGAAGTTGGAAGATTTTAAAACTCTTAATTCGATTCGATGTGCGATTCATAATTTCGGCGTTGTTTGACGTGGTTTGAAGCCTCGAATAAGTTAGTATTGTATTTTGGGACATGTTGGTATAATTGGTTAAGGTACCGAGGGCCTCGGGTGGATTTCATAAGGTTAACGGAATGGATTTCGAACAAAGGAGCTGCTGGAATTTGTCTGCTATAGAAGCTGTTTTAGGACAACAAAAGGTGCAATCGCAGAGCTAACTTTAAAAGCTGATATCTAGAAATATGTCAGGAATCGAAAATTTATCAAAACATGAAAGTTAGCTCTTTGACTTTAGTTTCCATAAAGTTAAACCATTTATCATTTGGAAATTTGTGCAGAAAGTTATGATTGACTGAATGAAGGTTGGTAAAGCAGTTTAGCCAGATATTTCGGATGCATGGAGCCGACTTTGGAAGCTTATATCTCAAAATATATAAAGAATCTGAAAAGTTTCAAAACATTAAAGTTGTATCCCTTTAGTTCTAGTTTCGAGAAAGTTAAACCATTCATCATTTGTACATTTGT
>ML296609.1:0-30941 GCA_005239495.1 Nicotiana undulata
CAATTGAAAAATATCGATTTTAAGCACAAAACCCGAAATCAGTCAAAACCCGACCCCGGGCCCGCATCCCAGAACTCGACAAACTTTATACTAAAACGTTCTTCATCATCTCACGAGTCCGTACATATAAAGAACTCGAAAATCGGAGTTCGTTTGACCCCTCAAATCATCCATAGAAGGTCTCATAATCTCAAGCCCTAACTCCACCTTTTTCTACTGATTTTCATGAATTAAACACTGATANGTTCAAAAATGGTGTAAAAGAGTTTAATGGTCGCGGAGAGTTTATTTAAATACTATTCACGTGTTTTACTGTTCACCCGAGTACTGTTCACCCGAGTTACAGTTCATGCTGCTGTGAAAAAAATGCAGCAGCTTTTCTTCTAGTCTAAATGGATCCGTTAATCTTTCGAAATCCACCCGAGGCCCTCGAAAATCTCAAAAAATATACCAACACGTCCCATAACATCATTCGAACTTAGTCGAGCCTTCGAAACACCAAAAACAACATCAAAACACCAAAATCACATCAAATTCAAGCCTATGAACTTTGAAATTCCTAAATTCCANNGACCTGAAATTTTGCAGACATATCCAAAATGACATTACGAACCTGTTCCAACTGTCGGAATTCCATTCTGACCCCGATAGCTTATTTTCCACTGCCGACCGAAAATCGCCAAAAACTAACTTTCGCCAATTCAAGCCTAATTCTACACCGGACATCACAAAAATATTTCGGACACACTCATAAGTCCCAAATCACCTAACGAAGCTATCCGAGCCATAAAATCCGCATTCCGAGGTCGTTTACCAATAAGTCAACTCTCAGTTGACTTTTTCAACCATAAAGCTATTTTTAGAGACTAAGGCCTCATTTGTTTGCACTTAACGGATGTCTGAATCTTAATCATTCAGATCTCAGACATTAAGTGCGTTTGTTTTTAAAGTCTGAATTTTAATTATTTATATCTTAATCATTAAGTGTGTTTGATTTTTTTTACTTCACAACCACTTAATGGATCTGAATAGGTCTGTATGATTAAGATCTCTAACAGAGACTTAATTTCATTAAGATGCTATCACATATTTATTATTAACTGTTGCCACCGCCTACCATTATCAACTACCACCATGGCACCACCACCACCATACTCAACCACCACCCCCACCACCACCACCACCTCCACCACCACCACTACCACCACCTCCACCACCACCACGCCACTACCATTATCGGCTATCAGCACCCACTATCCCCACCACTCCAACCACCACATATCATTCTCACCCACAATCAACACTCATCCACCTCAACTACCACAACTGACCACCCCATCACCATGAACGACCATAGCTGACAATGCCCATTATTATAACCTACCACCACCCGCCATTATTAACTATCACCACCCACCACCACCATCCTCAATCATAATCGCCACCACTACCAATCACTACTAGCTACTAGCATGAATCACCATCATCAACCAAACTACCACCAACCACCGCCTCTAGTCGGCATTCACCTGTTCGCCATCACCACCAACAACTATCATATTTTAAATAACTATATATTTTAGTGATAGAATATTAGATTAGTTAGTATTTCATTTGAATTTTATGTTTATTAATTTTCAAATCAAGATCAAATTTATACATTCAGATGTTAAAAATCAAACAATCTTAATTATTTCTATTCAGATCTTAATACAGATCTTAATATATTCAGATATGTATGCAGATTCAGATGTCTTAATCTTAATACACATCTTGATATTCATATGTGTATTCAGATTCAGACGTCTTAATCTTAAAAAAAAAAAATGAGGCCTAAGTGTCTCAATTCCTACTACAACCATTCCGAACCCGAGCCAACCAACTCCAACTCGTTCTAAACAGTATAACCAGTGCATGATAAGGCAATAAAAGTAATAAAGATGTAGATTCTATGGAACGACCGGTCGGGTCGTTACATTCTTCCCCACTTAAACACACGTTCGTCCTCGAACGTGCCTAGAGCTGTTCCAAACACCACCAAAATTGTTGTGTAACCTACCATGCACATATTCAGAGATAATTCCACATCACCCTGACCCATATAGGTCTGATAGCGCCACACAAATGAAATTTCAAAATCCAATCTTGACCCATAAACCTTAGAACTACATTTTCACTTCTGAATCAATTTACAAGCTCAAAATCCCACAACTATAACTGAATAAATATGAGCACACTGTAACAAGTCATATCCGTAACCCAAGATAAAATACCATGATACACTGCATGACTCAAGCACTCATAGTGATAACTCCTAATCACAATGGCCCGCTCAAAACAATCCAAAATCGGTACATATCCTCTTATCAAGCAATGTATCGCTCTAACGCTCCCATATACTGCCGATGATGAAAGAAACACGTAGAAACCAACAACCATTCGTCCGATCAGTATCAATAGCATCCAGAGCCATAACTTGTGCAACTCGTGCACTCAATAACAACATCCCAAGAGCTCAATTCATAAAATAAAATAATTCACACGAGAGGACTATCTTGCCATTAACAATTACTATCACAGCATCATGCTAAAAGCATGGCACACACCGTAAAATAGGAACACACGAATCTGACACCAAGGAGCATACCTCTACATAACTCCGTTACAATGCGTGATCCCATCCAAACGCTGGTTCACACGAAATACTTCAAGCCATCTTGCTCAGAATCAATAACCATGCGAAATTCGACATCAAGTACTCAAAGTGCATTGCCATAACCACGGGGAAATCGAGCGATACCATGCCACCCGAACCAGAAAGAACATAATCAATACGTCTCAATCCTGCAACACCCAATTACTTACCTTACCCAAATCTCGCTATAAAGCCCTGATAGAACCGCATCCTATGCACATATAACCAATGATTACCACTCCTCGAAACACCGAAAGGAAACTCATAGATCACTCCAAAACACGAATAAACTCAATGACAATCGAATGGTACATCCCTCAACCATAGCAATTCGGAGTCAACAATTTTGACATGTTGCAGAACACACGCCCATACTAGGCCTATCAATAACTCTAAATCATCTCTGGTCACCCACAACAGATAAATAACTCCCTGAAAGTTCACAATGACTGAGTCATGGCACATAGATAACACCTGACTAACTTTGCTCGCATCTTCACGATCTACAAGCACAAAATAACCTGTTCATGAGAACTCCCAGTCTCGAAATCCATAAAGCGCACCAATCACCGTATCTGATCCCAGCTGCACCACTCGAATATATAACATGTCTTCAATACTCAATCATTCCACGGGGATACCCCCATAATTCCTCTGTGTCACCAAGAAACCTTGAATATCAGCAGTCGATCCAACAAGAGAGAATCGTAACAACAATGAAGCACCCTTATTCAAACACATTGCCTTAAACACATTGTCCTTTATGAATGTATACTCTCATCCAGCCACCTAATAGTGGTATCATTTACCTAATCATCTGAAACTGGCAGTTCTGACCTTTTTTCCAGAACTGAACCGTGACCTCACATATGTCACTCTCCACTATACACAAAATACTGTATACGCCATGCAATCCTATGATAAATATGAGAACTTCATATTCCCTTCCTAGCCACAAACAACTACGTACCCAACTAGCCAAGAACATTCCATTTGATCCCATCTAGAAGCAAAATCATTATACATCACATGGCCCTCACGCTAGTATAAATATACATCTCTAACCGTGGTAGAAACCATCAAGAACTCCCGAATCACATTTGTACAACACCAAACCGCCAGGATTGAATCCTTCTAACTCAACCAAGCTACGCATGCCACCAAATTCCAAGAGAATTGCTAAGAAACACCTGTAACAAATCATTACCTTATAAACATCCAAGAACTAACCATATTCCTTATCATGTCGATCCGACCTACTACCAAGCTGTTCTATTTATCCAAGTTCCTTCTGACTTACCTTCGAATTGATACTTCTTCTTGCCATAATACCGCAATTCTCAATCCCGACTCACCGCAAGAAACCCGAGCATAAAAATATACCGTCTAAGGCTCATAAGCCGCTGAATACTCCCTCAAATATCCCCAAATACACCACATTAGAAATACTTATCCTGAAGAGACTTCCTGCGAATTTAAAGTCATTACCTTCACTTTCCTGATACTAATGGATAGAATCCATGATAATGCAAATACACCACAAGCCTTGACACCTTCCATGTAAATCTCAGTTTCTCGACAAACACACCTCTTGAAGATTCCCAATTGTTACGTATAACCTTGAACCCATCAGAACCATTCTCGGGAGTCTTCCACTCTACGCAAATCTCAATTACCCTGACCAAGTAAACAGAACGACCTGACCCCGCTTGCAAACCACGTACTAGGATAAGTAATCCACACATTGAAGCAACAAGCAAACTCATACACTGCACACACTACACCTTCAAGCACAACTCAATCATTCAACAAATTCCATTACCAGTAAAGTACATTACAACCTGTATCGAAGAAATTTCCATTACTCGAGTCATTCCCAGACTCCACCTTTGCAGGTCATAACTGATTCACCAATATACCTCGCACCGAAACCAGTACAACACATATTCGTGTAATCAACTTATCATTAGTGGACTCCCCCACTTGGCTCAAAGCCAACTACCAAGACAAAGAGTAACTCACAATGCCCATACGCTATCATTGCCACCATACTGTGGTGAGATTCAACTAGATCCTTCATAAGCTCATATGACCCAAACCATCTAACCCTCAAATCGAATACAAATCTCGCACCTACCATTGGAATGGTCATCCCAACTTCCACAAGCGATCTAAACCCAAATTACAACATACATCATTTACTGGTAGAAGAGAACTTACTACAGATCAACATAATGGCCACACACCTCGGGATAACCCGCAGGAGATACCCCTGCCTGCTTAGCCTCAAACTGATATCTCTCTATACACTTCCGAATATCATAGCTTTTACTCAATCGCTTTACCCTCATACATCAGAACACAACTAATGCCTGCCCTCGAGACATCATAATAGGCGGTATAAGAACCTGAAGCTGATGGCAATACTAACACTGGAGTTGTGGTCAAGGAAATCTTGAGCTTCTGGAAGCTCTACTCACACTCGTCTGACCACATGGATACCTTCACTGGTCACCATGTGTCCCAAGAATGCTACTGAACTGAGCCAAAAATTCACACTTGGAGAACTTCGCACAATGCTTCTCCTCCCTATATCCTTGTAATACCATAGTCAAATGCTGAGTATGCTACCCCTGGCTACGCGAGTACGCCAGGATGTCATCCATGAACACAATAACAAAGGAGTTATAACACGGTTGCATGCACCGTCAATCAATTACATGAACGCTGCTGGGGCATTGGTCAGCCCAAAAGACATCACCCGTAACTCATAACACAACAGAAGGATCCGCTTCACTCCACATCTAAACAACATGGGAGGTCCTTCACTACACTCACAACTCAAGGCCATATTCTAACTTAAGACTAAGGCAATTACTCAATGATTCTTGTTACATCTCCCGCTAATCCATTCTTGTCACAACCATACAACCTGAACACATCTAACTATCAATCACCCTCACCACGTAGTCACCTAGTCACAAGGTTCCATCAATAAGGACACCAACGGACATATAAGTCCCCCAACACATGTGCTCACACAGACGAAATCTCAGCACTCGAGCCACAGATAAAATCCGGCCTCAAGTCCTTCCGACTGGCCCATTATCAACATGCAAAAGAAAATTCACATCTCATCCACGGAAGTCACAAGCCGTCGATGTACAACTGATACCAAGCGCTCACGTGCACATTCGAATACATGAAAGGAATTCAAAGAGTTACGCTTTTGGTTGAACAAATGGATTCACACGACAAGAATTCAAGAATGTGGGATGTTTCCTAAGGGTTCTGCAGCCTCTTGAAGATAAGTAGAGACGTCTCCGTACCGATCCGCAAGACTCTACTAAACCTACTCATGACCGTTGAGTCCTATGTAACCTAGAGCTCTAATACCAACTTGTCACGACCCCAAATCCTAACAGGTCGTGATGACGCCTATCGTGGATCTAGGCTAGCCAACCATCACATAACTACACACTTAGTTTAATCAAATATCGCAATATCATTTAATATCAACATAACAAGTATGAAAATTTCCTAAGTCTTTAAACAAATATAAAATAATCCACTGTCTAAACATTTCCCTCAAGACTGGAGTCAACATGGTCACGAGTATCTAAGAAATAAAACTAACTTTGCTA
The DNA here is from genome assembly GCA_005239495.1 of Nicotiana undulata. Taxonomy (NCBI): domain Eukaryota; kingdom Viridiplantae; phylum Streptophyta; class Magnoliopsida; order Solanales; family Solanaceae; genus Nicotiana; species Nicotiana undulata. Next base: position 6,340 of record ML296609.1, read on the forward strand.
ATGTCATAAACAATGTCTAGGAATCAAATGCTAATACTGATAAGGAAGGGAAATGAAGAAGCTGCGGACGCTGGACATCTACCTCAAAATCCCGTAAATGTTGCTGATAACGAGCGAATATGGCTACTGCTCCGCACTAGTACCTGGATCTGTACACAGAGGTACATGGAGTAATGATGAGTACGCCAACTCAGTAGTAATGAAAATAAATCACAGTCTGAAGAATAAGAAACACACAACATAATTACACCAATCCACAAAACAGTAAAATACCACAGTTCAAATAAGTGTATATAAGTTCAAACCAGTTTCCGTAAAATTCTTTAAAACAAGTATATTTTCCAGTATTTCTCGGTAAAACTCGCAAAATATCAGTTTGAAAAATGAAGTGAATCATGGTCAAAACTTAATAAAATATCATCATACATCTGCCCCTCGGGCCATAATCATCACTCGTAAATATTCCCTCATCACCTCACCATCTCTCTGTAACAGTCACTCGGCACCTCACAATCACTCATGTCTCCCAATCACTCGTCACTCACACTCAGTAGGTACCTGCGCTCACTGGGGGTGTGTACAGACTCATAGGGGCTCCTTCAGCCCAAGTGCTATAAATAAGCCAAATCATGGCATCAATCACTCTTAGACACTCGGCCTCTCTCATATCATAACATCCTCACAATATATGCACTCGGCCTCACTCAGTTAGACACTCTCAATATGTCATTCGGGCCATAAATATATCGGGTTCTCGACCCAAAAATAGTATTTCATTTTCAAGAAATAATATCAACATACTCTGAGTGTCAAAACAATTATCAAGAAGGACTGAGTGAAAAAACATAACATATCAAGTGAAGAATATCAGTAAAATAGCCCCCAAGGGGTTAAACAGATCGGCACTAGGACCCAAACATGGCTTACATCCCAAATATATCAAAAATATATCAATACTATTAAGCATAGGCTTTAAAAGCGATTTCGCAACTCAATAGTCGCCTAAAAAGGAATATATTTCTAAATTCCCAATTTGTGCACTCCAAAACCATGAAAGGATGCAAAGTCTAAGGTTTCATACCCTCAGGACAGGATTTAAAGACATTACTTACCTCGAACTAGCCCGAAAAGTTACTCTGCAACACGCTTGCCTCTCGAATCAACTTCCGAGTGCTCCAAATCTACCAAGTTCAGATTTTTATCATCAAATTATGCTAAAGGAATGAATTCCAATTAAAAAATATCGATTTTAAGCACAAAACCCGAAATCAGTCAAAACCCGACCCCCGGTCCCGCATTCCGGAACTTAACAAACTTTATACTAAAATGTTCTTCATCATCTCACGAGTCCGTACATATAAAGAACTCGAAAATCGGAGTTCGTTTGACCCCTGAAATCATCCCTAGAAGGTCTCATAATCTCAAGCCCTAACTCCACCTTTTTCTACTGATTTTCGTGAATTAAACACTGATATTTTGTTCGTTAATCACAAATGATCGATTTTTATGGTCCAAAAATCTTACCTCAATGAAGAACAATGATTTCCTCTCTTCAAAATCGCCTCAAAGCTCTTTTCCCGTTAAAAAATGGTGTAAAAATGTTTAATGGTCACGAAGGGTTTATTTAATTACTGTTCACGTGTTTTACTGTTCACCCGAGTACTGTTCATCCGAGTTACTGTTCATCCGAGTTACTGTTCATGCTGTTGTGAAAAAAATGCAGCTGCTTTTCTTCTAGTATAAATTGATCCGTTAACCTTTCGAATCCACCCGAGGCCATCGAAAATCTCAAAAAATATACCAACACGTCCCATAAAATCATTCGAACTTAGTCGAGCCTTCGAAACACCAAAAACAACATCAAAACACCAAAATCACATCAAATTCAAGCCTATGAACTTTGAAATTCCTAAATTCCGCCAACGACGCCAAAACTATCCAAACCAACTCCGATTGACCTGAAATTTTGCAGACATATCCAAAATATCATTACGAACCTGTTCCAACTGTCGGAATTCTATTCCGACCCCGATATCCTATTTTCTACTGCCGACCGGAAATCGCCAAAAACTAACTTTCGCCAATTCAAACCTAATTCTACACCGGACATCACAAAAATATTTCGGACACACTCCTAAGTCCCAAATTACCCAACGAAGATATCCGAGCCATAAAATCCGTATTCCGAGGTCGTTTACCAATAAGTCAACTCTCAGTTGACTTTTTCAACCATAAAGCTATTTTTAGAGACTAAGTGTCTCAATTCCTACTACAACCATTCCGAACCCGAGCCAACCAACTCCAACTCGTCCTAAACAATATCACCAGTGCATGATAAGACAATAATAAAGATGCAGATTCTACGAAACGACCGGTCGTATTGTTACATTATACCTAATAAAAAGCTACAAAAGAGAGAACTATAGGAAAGCTAATTAAAGAACAACTCAATGATTAGTTTTCGGTGAATTAGGGCTATATCGTAAAGACACTATCGGTGGAGTTGCTAATTTAAAAATAGGTAGAATTTAAATATGGTCGGAATACTAGCAGAAATTAATTGCATTCGCTAGTCAAAAGATATATAAAATATATATAATTTTTTTGTATTGTATAATACACATATATACAAAATATATATGTTTCGTCGCCTATTATTTCTAGAGCGGCTAAAAATATATGACATCCTAAAAGATTGAAAACATACGTGGATTTGATTTGCATATTGGGCTGATGCACATTCAGATTTAGAGCTTGAACAACACGGGCAGGAAGGAGGACCGGAAACGTTGCTGTTTTTTCACAATTATTTGAGTTATTTTAATAGTTTTTCAAATAGTACAAGGAATATTGATGCAGCCAAAATTAATGAATCCCATCACCAAAGATAATATTACTTCACTATCTTGTTACTCATTTATTTGAAAATACAGGTTATTCTCTTGTTTAAACTGATAGTAATTGATACTTAATAGTTTAACTAGGCTAATCTTATTACTGAAAATGAGAGAAAGGAAATGAATATAAGAGAATGACTAGGGGTGTGTTTGGTACGAAGGATATTTTTCAAATTTTTCATATTTTTTTTTCATATTTGGTTGGCTTAAATTTTTTGGAAAATATTTTTCTCGTGAACTCATTTTCCTCCAGTTGAAGGAAAATATTTTTCATATCAAAAGAAATGAAATATTTTTCATATTTTTCATTCTTCTCCATCCTATTTCCCATTCTCATCACCACCACTCCACCCCGCATCAGGGGCGGATGCACCCTTGTTCAAGCGGTATCATCCGACATCGCTTCCCCGAAAAACTTTAGTTATTACACATATAAATATTGTGCAAAAGGTATAGATATAAATTATATGACTCTGCTGAATAAAAGATAGTGTCTGGTCTGATGGTCAAGCGCCTCTCTTGCAACGTCGAGGTATGCGGTTCGAATGCTTCGTACGCGTTTCCTTTGCATTTTTTTTCTTTGCATCTTTTTCTCTAAAACCTCTTTTGTTTTAAAAAAATAGAAATGTGTTCTCTTCCGTGACCCGTAACTACGAAAAAGTTCTCATCCTCTATAACTTGTAATTTCTAAGTGACAGGATTTAGTGGTGTTGCTCATCTCTATTTCTTATATTCCATATTTATTGTAGTAATTTTTTCATCACTTTAACTTTCGACACCGCTTACGAAAGGTCCCGCGTATGCCCCTGCCCGCTATCCCATCCCCAAACCATCACCCCTACCTGCCCCAATCCTACCCCCCACCCACCCGCCTCTTTTATTCCAACAAAACGAATACTTTTTTTTATAATATAAAAACGTATTTTCTTTCATTTCAACAAAATGAGCACTTTCTTTTAATGATGTAGAAAATGTATTTACTTTTATTTAAACATAACGAGTTCTTTATTTTCTTGATGTAGAAAAAGTAATTTCTTTTATTTCAACTAACTAAATATTTTCTTTTCCTGAAACAGAAAAGTATGTTTTTCAACAAAATAAGTACTTTAATTTCTTTCAAGATGTGGAAAAAGTATTTTTTTTAATCCAAAATGAGTATTTTCTTTTCATGATATAGAAAAAGTAGTTTCTTTCATTTCAACAAACTAAGTATTTTTTTCCTGAAATATAAAAAGTATTTTTTTCCAACAAAATAAGTATTTTTCTTTCAAGACGTAGAAAAAGTATTTTTTTTCATTTCAACAAAACGAGTACTTTCTTTTTATGATGTAAAAAAAGTCTTTTCTATCATTTCAACAAACTAATTTTCTTCCTGAAATAGAAAAAGTATTTTCCCCCAACAAAACGAGTACTTTCTTTTCAACACGTAGAAAAAGTATTTTCTTTCATTTAAAAAAAAAGGTACATTCTTTTCATGATGTAGAAAAAGTATTTTCTTCCATCTCAACAAACTGAGGTATTTTCTTTACATGATGTAGAAAAAAGTATTTTCTTTCATTCAACAAACGAGTATTTTCATGTTGTAGAAAGGATATTTTTTTCAACAAATAATGTTTTTTTTTTAGTGTTCGAGCTCAACTTTTAACATTATTCTTGTGATAAAAGTAAAGTAGCACATTAGTTTCTTTGATTTGTGTAAATTTTGAAAAGAATAATTATATTGTTGAAGAACTAGAGTCCGGGGGGAGGAAGAGGGGGGAGTAAACATAGGGATTTGGGGAAGGAGAATTGAGGAGAGTAACGTAAACAATTATTTTCCTAAAAATAGTTTATACTCTCTAAGAAAACACTAGAAACTATTTCCGAAAAAAGTTTTTCACTCACCAACCAAATAAGGAAAAATAAGTGATAAAATCAGTGGCGGATCTACCTTTAAAGATATGGATGCTGAAGCACCCATTGACTTTGCCAAATTATGTACATATTCATAGATAATACCTAAAAGAATTCAATAATTGACCATGAGCACCCACTATGATCATGTTTGACCATTTAAAATTTATACAAAAATCAGCGAAGCACCCACGACCTATAAATCCTGGATTCTCCACTGGATAAAACCCTCACTTTCTAAGAAAATCATGCATTTTCCCCCTTGTGTTTTTGGTTGGAAATTGGAGAAAATTAACGCCATAGTCAATTCACATATATTTGTGTGACGGACTCTCGCCGATACTAATAAGTTGAATGCTTGTTGGCGGGTAAATGCAAAGTTAAAATTTAAAGCTCATTCTTCTTTCTTGCTACCAAACTTACTATGATGGTTGGAGGATTGTCCCTCCTCTTTGAGGAACGAAAACCCCTGTCCCACAAGATCTCTAGCCATAATATAATCTAGGAAGATTGCTTGCACTCCTGGTCCTCCAATTGCACAATTCTTAAAACTTTTTTGAGATGTCAATCCAATAGATTTTGAGTGATGTTGAAGCACAGATCGAGAAATCAATTAGTTTATGATAAAATAATGATCCAATTGAATATACAACCTCGAGATTGAATGGTATTCACCGTCATCAAATCTTAAGAGAAAATACATCACAATATCCTTAAACTATAGATTAGTAGTTAATAAAAAATTATTTTAACTAATTATTTGAAAGTTTGAGCTAATCCAAAACATAATCTAGAAAGTATTTGGTAGAAAATGCAATCCTCTTGATTGAAAATGTACTAAAGATTAGACCAAAAGATAATAACAAACAAGAATGTGCAAGAAGGAAAAAAAATCACCAAGGGCAATAAAAAAATTTGTTTCTTGAATATGGGATTTGTGTCTTTCATAAACGGCAACTCAAACAACCCATTGGATTGAAAAGTGTGGATAAATAAATCGTCTTGGCGTAACTCAATTCTAAAAGTAGTTCACGAATAAATTGTCCAAGACAATATAAAAAGAAAAATAACCCCGTATCCTACCGATGTGAGAAACCAACAAGTATAGAGGAATGAAGATTGTGCAAAGTTTGAATTTACTAGGATAATAAATCAACCATTATTATTGTCATGTATACAATTTAAACTTTGTTGTTCATTGTTTCTTTAGGGTAAAAAGAAGTATACAACCCAATTGCAAAAGTTGGTATCAAAGTGTTGACCATGCCATTTTGGTTCTCAAAAATCTCTTGAGTAGTTTGGGCAGGTAGCCATGGTTTGCATTCTTCAAATCCAACGTTAACTTCCTCATTTTCAGCCATTAAACAAAAAAGATAATATAGTAAGAAACTAAAAAGGCAAGAAATGGAGAAAGGTGGGATATCCGATTATGGTTATGCGGAGAATGCTAGCTTTATATAAAGATAAATTAATTCAAGACAGACTTTGATTAATTGTTCTTATTTACATATAGTTTGATCATTCCCTTCTCAGGAATACTGGTAACTACAATTTTTTGAGACCATTTTTCAAGAATTATAAAGTCGTGCACGTATACTCCATTCATTTCTAGAGCAGACAAGTCATATTATGATTTCTAACGTTAGATATTGGAGGACACAATATTTCAACAAGTCATTTTATGATTTTCAAAGTTGGTTATTGTTTCTACGGAGACATTTCCTTCTAGTTCCTGATTTTTTAATGACTTATCATCTTTTCTAATTTTATTCAAGCACAGAAGTAAACAAGAAAAAGTGACATGATAATTGGGATATTCGAACTTGTAATACTAAGTTCAAAATTTGACATCATAACTATTGCTTGAATAACACCTAAGTTTCTCAATTAAGGTTAGAGAAGGTTCAACTGACACTACAGTCGGAGGCAACTATTGAACTGTCTTTTTGAGACGTCACATTATCTTTTTACCGCTTTAGAGTTTGCAATACTTTTAAAATATTCTTTTTCAAACTTAAATTTTAATTATATACTATTTTTTAATTCGAACATATATTGTCCCAACGCCTACGTAGACCACAAAAAGGGGAGCCTTGAAGCAGTAATAAGATTGTCTTTGTGTGTCCTATAGGTCACAAATTCTAGCCATGAAATCAACCACTGATTGCTTGTACTAGAGTAGACTGTCTACATCACACACTTTGGGGTGTGGCCCTCCCCTAGGCGTCAATCGAAATGCTTCGTGCACGTGCCCCCGGGGGATTTGCATCTATACCCTCTTTTTGGGTCACTTTTTAACTTATACCCACTTTGCAAAAAAAAATTACAAGCGTACCCACTTTTCGCGTAACCTTCAGGCATACAGGCCTGAAGTAGCAAATGCAATCATTCAAACTTCATCATTCTAGTAAACTTTATCTTTTTCAAAAACTTTAGCAGAAGATGTTGAAGTTACTTAGTTCATTTGTAAAAATTTCAGCACTAAATAAGTTGAAGTTTTGTCCTGGATTCATTAGTTATTTAGCCACGTTTTCCCCCCATTTCTGCTTCATTATTTTTTGTTCAGTTCAATTATGTGTTGTCGGGTCGGTTGGCTCGGGTTCAGAGTGATTTTTGGAAAAGAATGAGACACTTAGTCTCTTAAGTTTGGTTATTTAGTGAAAAAGTCAATCGAAAGTTGACTTATAGGTATGTGATCTCGGAATGTGGTTTTTATGATTTGGATAGCTTCGTTAGGTGATTTGAAACTTAAGAGTGTGTTCGAAATGTTATTCGGAGGTCCGTGGTAGAATTAGGCTTGAATTGGTGAAATAGGATTTTTGGTGATTTTCGGTCGGCAGTGAAAAATTAGCTATCAGGGTCGGAATAGAATTCCGGAAGTTGGAACAGGTTCGTAGTGTCATTTGGGATGTGTGTGCAAAATTTTCAGGTCATTCGGACGTGGTTTGGTTGGTTTCGGCATCGTTGGCGAATTTCGGAAGTTTAGAAATCCTTAAGCTTGAATTTCGAGTAAATTTGGTATTTTGATGTCGTTTTTGATGTTCTGAGGGTTCGACTAAGTTCGTGGGATGATATGTGATGTGTTGGTATATTTGGTTGAGGCACCGATGGGGCTCGGGATGGTATCGGATGGTTATCAGAGAAGTGGAAGTTGGTTGGCAGCTGAAACTGTTGCTTATGGTGTGTCCGCACATGCAGATTGGAGACCACATGTGCGATGGTCGGAGGAGAGGGAAGCGACCGTAGATGCGGAGTTGGATGCAGGAGCAGAGTGGTCGACCGCACCTGCGGGCCCGCAGATGCGAGGCCTGGGACGCAGGTGCGGAATCTGGGGGATAAGTGAAACTCACAGATGCGCATGTGGGACCGTAGGCAGCCGGGGCAGTTCCTATAGACCCGTCTGTTACTCCAGATCAGGTACCAGCCGCAGATGTTCCAGCGGGACCGGCCCAGACACCGGCAGTGCCTATTGTTATTCCGGGTCTGCAGGAGACCTTGGCCCAGATTATGATTGTGTGCGCCAGTCTTGCACAAACGGTCGTTGTTTCTACTACAACCGCTACTTCTCAGGCCGGGGGAGGCACCCAGACTCCTACCGCCCGTACACCTGAGCAGGTTGTTCAGGGACTTCAGACACCTGGGTGATAGTATCAAGGACAAGGATAGAGTTTTGGAAGCTCCAAGAAGGCCATTTATAAGATCTCAAGCTAAAGAATTGCAGACTAAGGTTGTTGGACTTCAGTGGCAAATAAAGAAGCTTTTAATTATAGAGGAAGAGCTCAAGCCCAAAGGAGATGAATTGTCCAAGTTTTACAATTATTTGGTGGCCCAAATTGAAGTCCAAAAAGAGGAAGATTGGGTCCCAACATCAGCCGTTGAAGTCCACCAAAAAGGCACCTAGAAGAGCTTAAAATGAGCTTAAAAGAGGTCCAAAAGGGGGTGTTTTAAAAGGAGCCCAATTGGAGTCCAACCCAATGGCCCAAACTAGTAGTTTAAGGGCCCAAATCTGCCCCCAAAGGGGTTTGGCCGCCCACCCTCTTATTTTTACTAGTTTTTATTAGGTTTTCTAGTATTTAGCTTAGCCTCCAAGTTAGGGTTTGCCTTGGCAACCACCCTACCTAGTTTTAAGAACTTTTTACTCCTATAAATATGAGTTCTTTTCATTCATTGTGGTACTTGATTATTGATTAATAAATATTATACTTTGGGAGTTCTTTTGAACCTTTGTGCTTATGCTTTGAGATTTATCTTTCAACCTTTACTAGTTCATAGTTCAAGGTAGTAAGATAACTTCTTTATTGTGATATCATTGATTTCTTTGTGGTATTCTTAGAAGGCGATTAATACTAGTTATTAATTATTGTCTCAAGTCACTCGTAAAGCGGTCAAGATCCGAATCTATTGTTTTTGATTTGTTCTTAAGTAAAGGTGTTTGATTTCTTCTATAAATCAAACGTTGTTGCTTGGATCTTGTCAAGGCTATAGAACTTTGTGTTCTTGGAAGTTCTTGGAATTCTTTCCCTGAATTTTTCCATATCTTTTATTTTCTGCACTTTAATTCTAGTCGTTTTATTCCTTATTGTTATTGCTTCCGCATTTACTTCTCAAAATTCTTACTCTAGTTTGGATTCCCAACCTGATTGTTATCAAGTGGTATCAGAGCGGTTATATCAAGATTTTGTTCTTGATAATTCTTGGGATTTCTTGAATACTAAGAGCAAAAAAAAAGAGTTATTGTAGCATCGTGAATAGTAACTTGAAAAAAAGTTAAAACAAAAAAAAAACGAAAAAAATCAATTGAAAAAGAAAAGAATTGCTTGCTCTCCAAGAAATTTCTTTTGCATTTAATTTGTTTCCAAATATTAACAAAGGAAACAAGAAGAGGGGATCCTAGATTTCAAAGATAAGAAAGAAAAAAATTAATTTTTTCTTACTCTTTCTGATCTAAGTATATAATCCATTCCTTTTTGTTCGTGTCTTGTTTCAACCGAGCCTACTAGTTCTAGGATTTTGGTTCTTCTTTCATTTGTTCCCCAAAAATCTATATTTTACTACTAAGAACTTCATACGAGTTGTGTTTAACTATAAATCTACAAAGTATTTTGTTCAAAGGTTATTTCGAGAGAAAAAAGGCAAGTGTGTGTGAGAACAATTGAAGGAAAAGCCAAGTTATGGGATACAATTAATTATTTTTTCTTAAGATGTCGCGTACAGGTAGTGATGATGAGCAAAGGGTTCTCCAAGAAGCCGAAATCAAAGCAAGAAATGATTTTACCTTGCAAGCTATGCATCAACAATTCGAAAGGTGGAATTTGCAATTCCAAGAAATGAGGGACACCATTGCTGAGCAAAATGATACAATAGCTGAACTTAGAAGGGAAAATAATGTTAGGTCCCAAGCTAGGAGAAATGTACCCCTTGCTCCCATTGTTAATCAAGAAAACCCTATAGATGACTGTAATGATATTGTTTTTGATAGGGTAGGAAGAGATAGGAGGGGACAAAGAGGTAGAGTAGAAGATGACAATATAAGTAGTATAAAGATGAAGATGCCATCTTTCAAGGGAACAAGGGATCCATACTTGTATCTTGATTGGGAGAGAAAAGTTGAAGCCATCTTTGACTGTCATAACTACTCTGAAGGTAAGAAGGTTAAACTTGTTGTTGTTGAGTTTTCTGACTATGCTGCTATTTGGTGGAAAAAGCTTACTAGGGATAGATTGTAAGAAGGACAAGCACCAGTTGCTACTTGGGCTGAGATGAAGAGGGTGATGAGAAAGACATTTGTGCCATCACACTTTCAAAGAGAGCTACAACAACGTCTTCAAACATTGAAGCAAGGGTCCATGTCTGTGGATGAATACTTTAAGGCTATGGATATGGCTATGGTCCAAGCCAATTGTATGGAGGAAGAAGAGGCTACAATGGCTAGGTTTTTAAATGGTTTAAATAAGGAAATAGCTAATGTAGTAGAATTACAACAATATGTAACAATAGATGAGTTAGTTGATTTGTCTGTAAATGTAGAAAAGCAAAATAAAAGAAAGCAAACTAGCTCGTGGAAAGGTCGGTCAAACACCATCTCTAAGAAGCCATGGCCGAATCAAAAGATGCAGAGTTTTTATAGACCTCAAGAAGACAAGGGTAAAGGCAAATTTGATAACTAAGAGGGAGGTAAAACCTTTAACCCTAAACCTTCTACATCTTCTAGTTCTATTCAATGTCATAAATGTAAAGGAAGGGGACATATGATGCATGAATGCCCAAGTAGAAGAAACATCATTCTTAGAGAAGATGGGGGATATGAGAGTGAAAAAAAGTGAGGGAGAAGAAGAGGGGGATGTGAGTGATGAAGACGATGTAGAACTGCCTCATACTGGTATGATTGGGGTAGCTAGGAAGATTATGAGTGGAGAATACGAGAGTAATAAATGCGAGGAAGAGGAGAGAGGTATGAGTGAAGATGAAGATGAAGTAGAACTACCTTTTAATGATGGCATGATTGGGGTAGTTAGGAGGATTATGACTATCAATTTAGGAAGCAATAGTGAAGAGCAAAGGGAGAATATATTTCATACTAGGTGTGGGATAAAAGGGAGAACATGTTCTATGATCATTGATAGTGGTAGTTGTGCTAATGTGGCGAGTTCATACTTTGTGGAAAACCGGGACTTGCATGCATGAAACATCCTACTCCCTATAGACTCCAATGGTTAAATGATAGTGGTGAACTAAAGGTAAACAAACAATGCATGATTTCATTCAATGTTGGGAGATATGAGGATGATATTCTTTGTGACATAATCCCTATACAAGCTTGTCATATCTTACTGGGTCGTCCTTGGCAGTATGATAGGAATGTTTTTCATGATGGAAGAAAGAATAGATATGCTCTTGAGCTTAATGGCAGGAAATTTACTCTTGCACCTTTATCTCCTTCTCAAGTGTTTGAAGATCATAAGAGATTAAGGGAAACAATGGAAAAACCAAGGGGAGGGATAAAAAGTGAGCTTGAGGGAAAAGAAAAGAAAGGAGGCCAAGAGTTAGAAAAAAAGAGAGATGGCCGAGGCCCGAGAGAAAGAGAGAGAGGGAAACAATTTGAGAGAAGAGATAAAAAGGGGTTTGAGTGAAAACATAGAAAGTCTTGGAGAGGGGAAAGAGGCTAAGGAAAGGAAAAAAGAGAGTTTCTATATAAAAGCCAAAGAGTGTTTAAATGCAAGAAAAGAGGGGTTGCCCATAATACTACTTACTTACAAAGAAGCTTTGATTCATTCTGAGTTACTAACTTCTTCTTTGCCAAGTAGTATTTCTTCTCTTTTGTAGGATTTTGAAGATGTCTTTCCTGAAAATATTCCTAATGGATTGGCACCTTTACGTGGTATTGAGAATCAAATTGATTTCGTGCCTGGGTCACAAATCCCAAATAGGCCTACTTATAGGAGTAATCCATAAGAGACAAAAGAGCTTCAAAGGCAAGTTGAGGAGTTGCTTGAGAAAGGTTTTGTGCGAGAGAGCATGAGCCCTTGCTCTGTTCCCGTCCTATTGGTACCCAAAAAGGATGGAACTTGGAGGATGTGCGTAGATTGTAGAGCAATCAACAAGATAACGGTAAAGTATCGCCATCCTATTCCCCGTCTCGATCAATTACATGGATCCAAAATCTTTTCTAAAATTGATCTAAAAAGTGATTACCATCAGATTCGAATAAAGCCTGGAGATGAATGGAAAACTGCTTTTAAGACCAAATATGGGTTTTATGAGTGGTTAGTTATGCCTTTTGGCTTGACTAATGCACCTAGCACTTTCATGAGATTAATGAATAATATCTTTAAGGATTTTTATGGGAAATTTGTTGTGGTGTACTTTGATGATATCTTGATCTTTTCTAAAACTTTAAAGGAGCATGCAGAACACCTAAAACAAGTTTTTGAAGTTCTTAGAAAACAACTTTTATTTGCGAATCTTAAAAAGTGCAATTTTTGTGTGGATCGTGTGATTTTCTTGGGTTTTGTAGTTAGTTCTAAAGGAGTTGAGGTTGATGAAGAGAAAATCAAAGCAATAAAGGAATGGACTAAACCTAAGAGTGTAACTGAAGTTAGGAGTTTTTATGGACTTGCTAGTCATTATAGGAAGTTTGTGAGAGACTTTAGCACCATTGCTTCTGATGTTTTATACGTCAATACCACACAAGAGGGGGTGATTTGTGTGGTGTCCAATTGAGTGCAGTCTCTATAGAAGAACCAGGTTCTTCTAGGTGTTCCAACTTCTACATTTTGCGAAAAAGTAATTGCAGAAATAAAAGAACATAGCAATTTTATGTGGAAAACACCTGGCTCAAAAGGTAAAAAAAACCACGACCTACTTCCCAGTAGGATTTTCCCAAACTCTTCACTATGTCAATGAGCCAAACAGCATTTACAAAATAAACTCTTTTGTAAACCTAAGGGCTAACTCTAATCCCTTTGTGGCAAACTAGCCTCAAGCTAATTGCGACAAACTTCAAGTTAACTCTAACTTGAACACTGTGTACCTATTACAATTGCTTCTAGATTAAGCTGAAAGATACAATGTATAATCACCTACTACAAACAACTATACTCAAGTGACAACAGATGGAACTAGTTCTTCGAGCTGGTTCACGTAGCTTTTGAGTCGCACAAGGATTCTTCACACGAACTGCTTGCAAAATTGCTTCGGTAATTTTGCTTTCAATTCTTGTTTCACTTCTGTGTTTGTGCGCAATTTCTTCAGTAGGAATGCTTCAACAATTTACAGAATCAGTAGTTGAGATGTTGTTGTTCAGTTCTGATGCAACTCTTCCTTGGTGGAAGAGTTTGAGTTTATCTCAACTTCCTTGATCTTCCTTTATCTTGATTCTGTCCTACCTGAATGCGAAGTCCATCTCCTTATCAATTTGCAACCTTTTCGCTTAGGAGATAACCCCTTAATTCAGAGATAATGTTTATCTCCTGCACCTGGACTCTTCTCGTGCCAACTGGTCTGCTTGACTATGTTTGGCCTGATGGACCTGGTTCAACTGTGTTGTCATTCTTCAAAACCATGCAGTGACTTGATTCAACAAATTCCCCCTTTTTGATGATGACAAACTCTGTGCTTAACCCTGTAAATACTTCAATCCAACATAGACACTTTTTATAGCATTAAGCATTTATCATGGAGAGACCAAGTTCATTAGGTTATAAACATCACAAATTTTGAAAAGTACAAAATTTTGAAAAGCACATATCTTTCCCCTTTTGGCATCATCGAAAAGTTGCAAAATGATGAACTTACCAGAATATTTACTCATGGTCATTGAGGCAACTGCAGGTGCAAAGCATGAATTAATTATCAAAAGAAACCAAGAAATGTAAGATATTTAAGAAACTGAGAAAAAGTCAATAACAGAATAGCAAAATTCATTGATTGGATAATTGATCAGGCACCAAACACAAAAAGAAATAAAAACAACCACAACCATGAGCAAAAAAACAAAAAAACAGAACAGAATCAAACAATCCCAAACTGGGTCATAGAGGGGGTTTTGGAGGCATTGGACACCTAAGGCTGGGAAGGGGAAAGGGTTGTGTTCTTGGCTTGAAGAAGGGAGAGCATTTGTTGCAGCACACCCTCATTCTTCTCCTTTTCCTTAGCTAATTCTACTTTGAGAGCATCCCGCTCAGCTTGAACCTCTGTAAGTCAAGTTTTTAGTCGAAGGATCTCAGCATCCTTGACCTCACCTTCATGCACAAGCGTCCTGACCTTGCTATTAACAAGAATCTTCCAAGATGAACCAGGTTCATCCTCAAGAATGTTCACAATGTAGTCACAGGTCAGTAGCGCGTTCTTCCCAAAGTGATCCTTAGCAGTCGCCATTTCAGCCTTCTTCACTGGCACCTTGAAGTGAGCAAGCACAACGGTTAAGATGAAACCATACGGAATAGCATATGCCTTGGATCCATTCACAACCCTGTCCAAGTGTTGAATGATGAAGGATGGCCAATTAATCTGCCGACCCCGGTACAGACATACCATGAGAGTAAGATCCATGTAACTTGCAATATGCTTGCGCTCTTGCCTGGGTAGTAAACACTTGATGACAAACTCAAAGAACAGTTTGTGTTGTGGCCTCATCTCACTCTTAAACACTGCCCTGGGCTCCAACTCTACCTGGTTCTTCAAGGCATTGTTTTCTTTTTCAGATTCACTTACTCTGATTTCCAGGTTCTTGCACTTTGCTTTTTACATTATACATTCTTTAGAGAGTTGTTATTTCTCTTTGTTTGTTTCTTCGGAATCATCCATAAAATCAAGTAGCAACTCAGAGAGTTTTTCTTTAGATAGGAACTTTATCTTGTTTTTGAGATGGGATATACTTACCTCTGGTTCTTCATATTATTCCTCATCAGATTCGCCAATTGCCATGAGCGCATGTTCTTCATTCTCACCATCTTCTGATTCTTCATCTGAATTTTGCCCCCAAGCAGCAACCATAGCTTTTGTTGTGGTTTTCTTGGGTTGGACCAGTTTCTTCTTCCTGTTCCTTCGTTCGAATCTCTCCCTTTTCCATTCCACTTCCCACTGAGGACAGTTCTTGATATGGTGGTCAGTCTTTCCACATTTGTAACATCCCTCGTTGGTTGGCCTTTCTGGAGCTTTTGCTTTGTTGTAGTTTCCACCTCTTGAGATGCCCTTTTTCCTTATGAGAAAGTTTCTGAATTCCTTGGTGATCATGGCCATCTCGTCTTCCTCCAGATATGCTCCCTCGGTGATTCTCATGGCTAGACTTCTTTCCTTCTTAGGAGCATCCATTTTCATTGTTTTCCTTCTAAGTTCGTAGGTAGTGAGGTTTCCAATTAGCTCGTCCAATTTGAGGGTTGCCATATTTTTGGATTCCTGGATAATAGTGATTTTGCTTTCCCAGGAAATTGGTAAGACCCTTGTCAAGATCTTCTACACCCTATCCTCTTCAAGAATGACTCTTCCAAGAGACTTGAGTTCATTTGTCAGAGTTGTGAATCTCGTGTACATCTCTTGGATTGTCTCTCCTTCTTTCAAGGTGAAGTTTTCATACTGAGAGTATAATAGAGTACCTTTTGATCTTTTCACTTGAGGTGTTCCTTCGTGGGCTACTTGCAAAGTATCCCAAATTTCTTTGGCAGTGGTGCAACTTTGAATCCTACTATACTCGTCTGGACCGAGTCCACAAACTAGCCACTTTTTGGCTTTAGCATTTTTCTCCCATTTCTTCAAGTCCTCAACAGTGCAGTAAGCTCTAATTTTTGGCACATCTACTCCTTCAGCAGTCTTCGTCATAGTGGTTAAAGGACCATCAGTGACTATGTCCCAGAGTTTATAGTCTTCTCCAATCAAGTGATCCTTCATCTTGTTCTTCCACCAGGAGTAATACTGGCCATTGAATAGTGGTGGACTTGCCGTTGATTGTCCCTCCCAGTTTCCAGGTGGTGCACTCATTTTGATCTTTTCCAAGGTGTTAGCCTTTTCAAGGATAACCTGCTCTAATACCAATTGATGTTTTATACGTCAATACCACACAAGAGGGGGGTTATTTTTGTGGTGTCCAATTTTCGAGTGCAGTCTCTATAGAAGAACCAGGTTCTTCTAGGTGTTCCAACTTCTATAGTTTGCCGAAAAGTAATTGCAGAAATAAAAGAACACCGCAATTTTACGTGGAAAACACCTGGCTCGAAAGGTGAAAAAACCACGACCTACTTCCCAGTAGGATTTTCCCAAACTCTTCACTATGTCAATAAGCCAAACAACATTTACAAAATAAACTCTTTTGTAAACCTAAGGACTAACTCTAATCCCTTTTTGGCAAAGTAGCCTCAAGCTAATTGCGACAAACTTCAAGTTAACTCTAACTTGAACACTGTGTACCTATTACAATTGCTTCTAGATTAAGCTGAAAGATACAATGTATAATCACCTACTACAAACAACTATACTCAAAAGACAACAGATGGAACTGGTTCTTCGAGTTGGTTCACGTAGATTTTGAGTCGCACAAGGATTCTTCACACGAACTGCTTGCAAAATTGTTTTGGTAATTTTCCTTTCAATTCTTGTTTCACTTATGTGTTTGTGCGCAATTTCTTCAATAGGAATGCTTCAACAATTTATAGAATTATTAGTTGAGATGTTGTTGTTCAGTTCTAATGCAACTCTTCCTTGGTGGAAGAGTTTGAGTTTATCTCAACTTCCTTGATCTTCCTTCATCTTGATTCTGTCCTACCTAAATGCGAAGTCCATCTCCTTATCAATTTGCAACCTTTTCGCTTAGGAGATAACCCCTTAATTCAGAGATAATGTTTATCTCCTGCATCTGGACTCTTCTCGTGCCAACTGGCCCGCTTGACTATGTTTGGCCTGATGGACTTGGTTCAACTGTGTTGTCATTTGTAATTCTTCAAAACCATGCAGTGACTTGATTCAACAGCTTCTCCTTTAACTGAAGTTATTAAAAGGGATAAGGTTTTTGCATGGGGAAAAGGACAAGATGATGCTTTTAACTTGTTGAAAGAAAAGTTATGTTCTGCTCCTTTGTTACAATTGCCTGATTTCTCTAAATCTTTTAAAATTGAATGTGATGCTTCTGGCAAAGGAATATGTGTTGTTTTGATGCAACATTCTAAATCTATTGCCTACTTTAGTGAGAAGTTGAGTGGAGCCACATTGAACTATTCCACTTATGACAAAGAGCTATATGCTTTGAGGGCTTTAGCCACATGGCAACATTACTTGTGGCCGAGAGAGTTTGTCATTAAAACTGACCATGAATCCTTGAAGTACTTGAAGAGTCAAGGTAAACTTAGTAGAAGGCATGCTAAGTGGGTTGAATTTATTGAAACTTTTCCTTATGTAATTTCTTACAAACAAGGGAACGAGAATATTGTTGTTGATGCACTTTCAAGAAGGTATGTCATAGTTTCTATTCTAACTTCTAAATTGATGGGTTTTGATCAAATCAAGGGACTTTATGCTAATGATGTTGATTTTGGCAAGCTTTTTGCAGATTGTAAGTTGGGTCCTTTCGAGAGGTTTAATCTTCAAGATGGGTTTCTTTTTAAGGAAAATAAGTTGTGTATCCCTAATTGCTCTTTACATGAAGTATTTGTAAGGGAAGCACATTGTGGAGGGCTTATGGGTCACTTTGGAGTCCCAAAGACATTAGACATACTTGCTGAAATTTTGTTTTGGCCTGACATGAGAAAAGATGTTGAAAGAGTGTGGGCACAATGTTTGGAATGTAAACAAGCTAAATCTAAAGTGTTACCTCATGGTCTTTACACGCCATTACATGTTCCTATTTCACCTTGGGTTGATATTTCTATGGATTTTGTGTTAGGCTTGCCTAGAACAAGGTATGGTAAGGATGGTATATTTGTTGTGGTAGATAGGTTCTCCAAAATTGCTCGTTTTATTCCATGTTTAATGACTAATGATGCTTCACATGTTGCTGATCTATTTGTAAAGAAGTTGTTAAATTGCATGGTGTATCTAGAACTATTGTTAGTGATAGGGATACTAAGTTTTTTAGCCACTTTTGGCGTGTATTTTGGGGGAAGTTAGACACTAAATTGTTGTTTTCTACTTCTTGTCACCCACAAACTGATGGACAAACTGAAGTAGTTAATACAACCTTAGGAAACATGTTGAGGGCTGTTTTGAAAGGTAAATTAACTTCTTGGGAAGATCACTTACCTATGATTGAATTTGCTTACAATAGAACAATCCATTCTTCTGCAGGTATGTCTCCTTTTGAGGTTGTTTATGGGTTTAATCCCTTTACTCCCCTTGATTTATTACCATTACCTACTAATTATATTTCTAATCTTGATGGTAGGACAAAGGCTGAAATGATGAAAAAAGTTCATGAGCAAATAAGTGCAATTGAGAAGAAAAATGAGCAAACTGCCTTGAGAAAGAATAAGGGTCGAAAACAAGTTGTTTTTCAACCTGGAGATTTAGTTTGGGTTCACTTTAGAAAGGAGAGATTTCCTTTCAAAAGGAAGTCAAAGTTGCATCCTAGAGGAGATTGCCCATTTCAAGTCCTTGAAACGATTGGAGACAACGCTTACAAGTTGGACCTTCCTGGCGAGTTTCAAGTAAGTGCTACATTTAATGTTGCATACTTGTCTTTGTTTGATGTAGGATCGAATTCACGGACGAATTAATTTCAAGAAGAGGGGAATGATAGCATCAAGGACAAGGATAGAGTTTTGGAAGCTCCAAGAAGGCCATTTACAAGATCTCAACCTAAAGAATTGCAGACTAAGGTTGCTGGACTTCAATGGAAAATAAAGAAGCTTTTAATTATAGAGGAAGAGCTCAAGCCCAAAGGAGATGAATTGTCCAAGTTTTACAATTATTTGGTGGCCCAAATTGAAGTCCAAGAAGAGGAAGATTTGGTCCCAACATCAGCCGTTGAAGTCCACCAAAAGGGCACCTAGAAGAGCTTAAAATGAGCTTAAAAGAGGTCCAAAAGAGGGTGTTTCAAAAGGAGCCCAATTGGAGTCCAACCCAATGGCCCAAACTAGTAGTTTAAGGGCCCAAATATGCCCCCAAAGGGATTTGGCTTCCACCCCTATTATTTTTACTAGTTTTTATTAGGTTTTCTAGTATTTAGCTTAGCCTCCAAGTTAGGGTTTGCCTTGGCAACCACCCTACCTAGTTTTAAGGACTTTTTACTCCTATAAATAGGAGTTCTTTTCATTCATTGTGGTACTTGATTATTGATTAATAAATATTATACTTTGGGAGTTCTTTTGAACCTTTGTGCTTATGCTTTGAGATTTATCTTTCAACCTTTACTAGTTTATAGTTCAAGGTAGTAAGATAACTTCTTTATTGTGATATCATTGATTTCTTTGTGGTATTCTTAGAAGGCGATTAATACTAGTTATTAATTGTTGTCTCAAGTTACTTGTAAAGCGATCATGATCCGAATTTATTGTTTTTGATTTGTTCTTAAGTAGTAAAGGCGTTTGATTTCTTCTATAAATCAAAACGTTGTTGCTTGGATCTTGTCAAGGCTATAGAACTTTGTGTTCTTGGAAGTTCTTGGAATTCTTTCCCTGAATTTTCCCATATCCTTTATTTTCTGCACTTTGATTCTAGTCGTTTAATTCCTTATTGTTATTGCTTCCGCATTTACTTCTCAAAATTCTTACTCTAGTTTGGATTCCCAACCTGATTGTTATCACGGGGGCAACTCAAGCCCAACCGGTTGCACCTGTTCAGGATTTTGTGATTCATGTCATGCCAGATGACGAGTAGAGTAGGTTGGAGAGATTTGGTAGACTTCAGCCTCCGACATTCAGTGGTGCTGAGGGAGAGGATGCCCAGGGCTTCTTAGACAAGTGTTAGAGGATTCTTCGTGCATCAGGGATGTTGGAGACCAGTGGGGTCTCATTTACTACCTTTCAGTTCTCGGTAGCTGCCTTTACTTGGTGGGAGGCTTATGAGAGGCGTAGGCCTGTTGGTGCAGCGCCCCTTACTTGGCAACAATTTTCCACTCTCTTCTTAGAGAAGTATGTACCACCGTCCCGCAGAGAGGAGTTGCGCAGACAGTTTGAGAAACTGCGTCAGGATGATATAACTGTGATGCAGTATCAGATGAGGTTTTCGGAGCTCACCCGTCATGTTATTGAGTTGGTTCCTGCAGAAAGAGAGAGGATCAAGAGGTTCGTGGATGGCCTCACCTATTAGCTTCGGATTCTTATGACCAGAGAGAGAGTAGCAGGTGCTACTTTTGAGCAGGTTATTGATATTGCCCGAGATATTAAGTCGGTTCGTTGTCAGGAGCGAGATGAGCGAGAGGCCAAGGAGGCTTGGGGATCTGGTAGCTTTGGTAGTGTTCCCTCCAAGGGTCAATTTCAGCATGGTATAGGCCGCCCATTTAGGCCCGCTCAGCTAGCTCGCCCATCTTACGGTGGTGCATCATCAGGGCATAGTCCCCGCAGTTCTCATCCGACCGCTCATCATTTGGTGCCCTTCCAGCCCATAGCACATCCCATGAACCATCGGTTCAGGGTTCATCTATGCCTGGTTCTTCTAGTGGTCATCCTAGTGCTAGGGGTTACCTTCAATCCCCACCGCCATTCTCTGAGAGGTGTTGCTTCGAGTGTGGAGATCCGATTCATATCAAGAGGTTTTGTCCCCGTCTTATAGGAGGTCCATATCAGTAGAGGAGTCAGCCTGCGGATTCAATCCCAGTTACTACACCACCCGCCTAGTCAGCTAGGGGTCGCCCTAGAGGGGAGGTCGATCCGGTGGTGATCAAGCCCGATTCTATGCACTTTCAGCCATACCAGATGCTATGGATTCAGATGCCGTGATCACAAGTATTGTTTTAGTCTATCACGAGATTCTTTAGTTTTAGTTGATTTTGGTTCCCCATATTCGTGTGTTCATCATGTTTTGCCCATTATCTGGATATGCCCTGTGAGTCTTTAGTTACACCTGTTCATGTGTTTGCCTTGTGGGAAATACTGTTGTTATGGACCGCGTGTGTCATTCACGTGTGGTGTCGATTGGGGTCTGGAGACCCGGGTGGATGTGTTATTGCTCAGCATGGTCGACTTCGATGTGGTTTGAAAAGGGAAATTCTGAATGCTTGGATAGCACGGACGATCTCAAATGATCAGATGGATGATGTTACTTTTAGGTATGGCTTGATGAAGATGTAAGTTTCAGAAGGTGCTCTGTGTCTTGATATATGAATACCTTGTTGGTGAGGCGACACTCTCCTTGTTGGTTGGCTACGGGTATCCAAATTTGGCCTTGTAACACCTACAGATTGTAGGGGTATTCCTAGTGGTGTGATTGTGTATCGGAGGAGTATTAGACAGTCAGGCGACGGAGTTGAGATCAGATAAGTGATTTGTGTGCTCTGAGGGTTTGGGAACTGGAAACTCGAATGAGTAAATGATTTCATAGTTGAGGGTTGTAGAGACGTAGCTAAGGTTAGTTGGATGATAGTGTGTGTTGTTGTGATTCAGTCATTGTGGAACTTCAGAGGGTCATTTGTCGATTAGGTATGATCGGATTGATTTGGGGGTTTATTAGTAGGCCCAATAGGGATAGGTGTTTTGCACTGAGTCGGATTGATTGGCTCCGTGGTGCTGTTGTGAGGGGTGTCAGTTAGTGGTTATTGGGATTATATGTGCTTTGGGATTATTTAGGAGTTACCCGTCTCCGCTTCGGGGAGCGACGATTCGTTGGTTTTAGGCACGCATGGTGCGGTTCTGTAGTGGTCTTATAGCGGGGTTTGAGTAAGGTAAAGAAGTTGGGTATTGTAGGATTGAGACGTATTGGTTGTGTTCTTTCGGGTTCGTGTGGCATGGTAGCGTCCAATTTACTGTGGTTATGGTAATGCACTTTGAGTACTTGATATCGGGTTTCACGTGGTTCTTGATTTCAAGCAAGACGGAGTGAGGTATATAATATGGACCAGTGTTCGGATAGAGTTCACGTATTTCAGCGGAGTATGTTAAAATATGACCCTTGTGTGTTAAATTCATGTGCTTTGGGTATGCGATGTGTGGGGAGTTCCTGACTTGTGTTGGGGTGATACCCCTTGATCTTGCAGAGCGGTTTCCTTGTTTGATGTCATTTGTCAAGTTTGAGTTCATCTGGGATGTTGCATATTCGTGCATGGACTATATGGGTTGTGGATTTTTAAGTTTTATGGATACGTCATGTCGCTAGAGCGATTGTGGTGGATGAGATGAGGTCATCAGACCTAGAATGGGTGCTATCAGATCTGGTTGCGGCATATTATAACGACCCGGCCGGTCGTTCCGAGAGTTAAGGCCCGTTTCCCTGGTTTCAGATTTGTCATGCATTTTTAGACGGTTTATGATGTGTTGGGATTGGTTGGTTCGGGTTCGGAATGACCATAGGGAGAATTGAGACACTTAGTCTCTTAAAATTGCTTAATAGTTGAAAAAGTCAACGGGGAGTTGACTTATTGGTAGACAACCTCAGATTTTGGATTTTATGACTCGTATAGCTCTGTTAAGTGATTTGAGACTTAAGAGTGTGATCGTAATGTGATTTTGATGTCCGGAGTAGAATTAGGCTTGAATTGGCGAAATTGAATTTTTGGCGATTTCCCGTCGGCAGTGGAAAATAGGCTATCGAGGTCGGAATGGAATTCTGGAAGTTGGAACAGGTTCGTAGGATCATTTTGGATGTGTGTGCAAAATTTCCGGTCAATCGAACGTGTTTTGGATGGTTTCGGCACCTTTGGCGAACTTTAGAAGTTTAAGAGTTCATAGGCTTGAATTTGATGTGATTTTGGTGTTTTTGCGTTGTTTTTAGTGGTTCTAAGGCTCGACTAAGTTTGAATGAGTCAGATATGGTGGTTCGTGCGCCTTATGGATTTCGAGACTAGGAGTTCTCATGAACAGGTTATTTTGTTGTTGTGGATTGTGAAGATGCGAGCAAAGCTAGTCAGATGCTAGTATGTGCAATGATTCAGTCATTGTGAACTTTGGGAGATTTATCTATCTGTTGTGGGTGACCAGAGTGATTTAGGGTTATTGATAGGCCCAGTATGGGTGTGTGTTCCACACCGGGTCGGAATTGTTGACTCCGAATTGCTATTGTTGAGGGGTGTGCCATTCGATTGTCATTGAGCTTATTCGTGTTCTAGAGTGATCTATGAGTTACCCTTATGTGTTGCGGTGAGTGTTATTGTTGGTTATATGCACATATGGTGCGGTTTTATTTGGGCTTCATAGCGGAATTTGGGTGAGACGAGTATTTTGGTGTTGCATGATTGATTGCGCATTGGATATGTTCTTTTTGGCTGGCATGGCATTGCGTCAATAACTTCTCCGTGGTTATGGTGATTCACTTGTGGTACCAGACATCAAATTATGCGTGGTTGTTGATTCTGAGAATAGTGACTTGAGGTGTTTCATGTGGTCCAGTGCTTGGATAGGGTCGCGCATTACAGCGAAGTTATGTGGAGGTATAATCATGGGATTTTTTCCTTCCTATACCATATATGAAACCTTATTACTAAATATATTCATAGTATCTAAATTACCCGCCATGTCCACGTTTTTTCTACAATTTATGTACCATTCATATATTAGGCATCAAAAAAGGTAGATTCTTCCCTAAAATACGTGCGAAAAATAAGGACCAAATCTTCTGATTGATTTATTCAACATTAAATTCCAATTTTGAAATGGAAAGGATATCTCACATCTGCGAAATTTACTCTCAAACTACAATTTAAAATTTAAAAAAAAGAAGAAGAAACGATCAGCTTCAACGAACTGAACTCAAATTGTAGAATTCAGACCTTCGAGATTCAACAAGTCGAAATTGCTACATTCTGTTCTTCATCGTTTTCAGAAATTGGCGATCATATATATGTTCTTCATCTTTTCTTCTCTCAAATCCACCATTGACAGCCATTAAAAAGCTTGAAAGCTTGAATTCAAATTTGGGTTTTCAAAAATCATTATTTGTTTGGATTGGGTGTTGTTGAAAATAATCGGGAATATGGTTTGGAGTTTATATCTCAATTTTGAGGGTTTTTGGTGAAGATGGGACTTGGTTTTGACTGATTTTCAGATTGAATCTCGAAGAAGAAGAAGAAGAAGACATATTACAGAAATTGTAGATAAATTGTAGATAAATTGTAGTTAAATTGTAGTTAAATTGTAGATAAATGTAGAGAAATTGTAGATTGTGTCCAGAATGTATATAATGTATAGTTTTTTTGTAGACAAATTGTATTCTAAACATCATAATAACTACATTTAATAT